>OY754307.1:54372766-54630618 GCA_963573325.1 Astragalus glycyphyllos | reverse complement strand
AAATTAGAAATTTTAATAATTTTTAAGTTAGAGGCTCACAATATATTAAGTTAGGGAGTTAGAGATTGGAGAATTAGTTAAGTAAGAAGCTTTACAGTGTATAAATGAAATTTATTAGTATCGAAGGAAAATAGAGATAGTTCATAGTTGAGGGTCAGCATCTTTAAGTTATAATTTAGATATGGGTAGTCGTTAAAACTTCAGTTGGCGGAAATTAGGAGGAGTTTCTAATGCCGAAAAGTCTAAGAAAAACAGAAATTAAATGCATAGTCATATATATTAAAAATAGGAGCTAGAAATTGATTCTGTTTATACATACTAACGAAAATGCTAATTTAATTTTATCCTAATCTAGATTCAGATAATTCATCCTATCGGTATCGGTCCTCGATTCCTCTCAAAGCGGCTTAGGAAGTCGGTGAGTAAATAATGGGGACTATAACAAGTCCCAAATACTTCTCTTGACTTATTTTATACTCATCTCACTGAAACTTTTCCTCATACTTGAACACTTTATTTTTTTAGTGGGACATGATATTATGATAATATAATTTGACAAATTTAAATACAGGGATTTTGTTGGAATATTTTGAGAATCATTGATTGGTTATTGGTTCAAGGACATTCGGTTTGATTTTTATGATTGAGAAACTTTTATCAGTATGAGTTTATGATATCGTGATTTTAAAACGTTCTGGGGTAAAACTTTGACAGAACACTGCATGCTAACAGCAGTATGTGTTAACCTTGGTGCACCATGATTTATCTTTTGGCGGGGAGCCTACTTTTATATTTCGAGGCGGGGAGCCTATGATTGATATTTCGAGGCGGGGAGCCTATTATTTATTGATATTTCGAGGCAGGGAGCCTATTATTGATATTTTCAGGCGGGGAGCCTATCACTGATATTTTAAGGCAGGGAGCCTATCATTGATATTTCGAGGCGGGGAGCCTATCATTGATTTTTCAGGCGGGGAGCCTATGATTTACATTTTTCGGCGGGGAGCCTATTTTAGTTCTGTATAAGTATTACCCCTTATTGTTATTATTATTATTATTTGATTTTATATGACTTACTCGATTTATTGATTAAACTATTTTTTTTAATCATTTTAAAATTTATATTATCGTGTCCCGCTTGTTATGTTCTTCATTATTTGCTCACTGAGTGGTGACTCACATCGTCTCTCTGATATGTTACAGATTCTCAGGTCATGTCGAACCGAGTACCTCTGCTAGAGTGTAGCCTCTTATTTCTAGGTGATGATCCCTTCTCATTTTGGAGGGTCGTTGTTTTTGTTGCCTATATTTTCTATTGTGTCCAACTGTACATATGTATTTGGCTTGTAAAAATCTTTAGAGGCTCTGTTGCATTATGTGGTTGTCTGATGGTAATTATATGTCTTTATGATGGCCTCTAAGAGGGCCTATGTATGTTGGTATTATATATCTTTGAATATACAAGTGTATATCATATTGTGGGATGTCCATATTTTAGGGGAGGTTCTTTCAAATTTTCGTCAGATATTCTTTTGAAATATAGACTATTATAGGTATTGATTAGATGACAACTTTTTTAGGTCAACTTGATTTTTGTCGAGGCTTGCCAGATTAGGGTAGTAGTCTGTGCGCCAGTCATGGTTCGATTTGGATCGTGACAAATCTAGTGTCTTACAATCAATATTGGGCCTACCAAAACAACTGGTGATATCACCATATAAGACATCTGGTGTTCTTTGTGGTATTACCCAAACAACTACCTACCAAAACTTTCGGTTAAAGCACTAAATGTCCAATGACTCCTTCGTTTGTCATCTCTTTATTGCGACTTCCCTCTCTTCCTAGCACGGCGGTTTATACACGGTGGTTTATTACCGTACATCGGTGGTTTGCAGGGTCGTTCACAGTTGTTTATCAATACACGAGGGTGCTTTAGGGTGGTTTTCACAACAACAGGTGGGGTTGCTCTTCTTTTACAAAACAGGGTGAGTTATACTTACCATCTAACATCCATTATCACTAGTAATGAAAATCTTATTAATAGCAACTTTTATATATATATATATATATATACCGTTAGTAACGATGTATATTACATAGTAGTATTAATGAAAAATGTATTACTTGACTCAAATTATACAAACTAGTATTATAAAATAATATTATAGTTTTACACAGTTAAGTAGTTCTAACGTTGCTTCTTTTTATGTCCAAAAAAAATGTAATTGCTTCTTTGATTTCAGCTAAATTGACTTAAGTAATAACTATTACAATTATTAATAAGTCTTGTATACTTATCTGTGCGATAATATACAGACTCAGACAATAGCAACATTTAAAGAAAAAAAATTCAAATTCTTTTTAATATTAATGACAAATCTTTCTTTCATTTAACAGATTATCATGGCTAATAAGGACTTTCTTGCTGCAATTCGTGTCTACATCGTAAGTTCAATGCTGTCCTTATACTTTATTTTTAATTATACTGCAAACAACAATATTTTTCATACAATTTATTGTTTCATATCCTATATCAGCCCTTGGTATGTGTTCCACTGGCATTTTACGACACCTACGGAGCAACTCTACCAGATACAGTTACTATGGAGGACCAGTTTGGGAACACATACTATGGACAAATGTTCAAGCACACTGAGAAACTTGTCTACTTACACACTGATGTCAAAAAACTCTTGCGTGCCTGCTCATATAAGAGGTTTGCTATTGTCCGGCTAACATACAAATCCAAAGGAAACTTCAACTTGTTTGTTCCAGATTCTACAGATTACTGGAAACAACACAGCCCCATTCCTAACTTGTTACCATATGCTTATGAGGGTACTATTGGCTGGGATGATGATTTTGATTGTGTAGGTAGTTATGAATGCGATACTTTCGTCAACCATGATGCTAACAATGAAGCTGAAATTGATGCTTATGAGAATCACACTTTTACCCAATACAACTCCTCCGCAAGTGACAGTGATGACCGTCGATACATTCCACTATTACCTACCGACTTTGAAGGATCGGCCGCATACTCAAGGAGTTCTGATGAAGACACTGACTGAATTTGGAGATTTTAAGATTTCAAGATGAAACATATGTTCTTCTTTCAATCACTATACTAATTCCCTACAAACGACTTGTTGCTTCTCTAGTAGTCTATCTTCAGCATTTTTTCCCATCTACTAGTTTATGTTAATGATGTCGTCAACTTTGGTGTGGTTTGTTGTGTACGTTTAATTTCAAACTTCCCATCCCATCTGTGTTAATTAAAAGTTCTGTAATGTTGGATTTCAAATTTTTTAGCCATATCCCTGTGATCCCTGTGGAATACCCCTGTTAAGCATCAAACAATTAATACACAATTGATAGGTAACACAAATGGTTGATAAGTACCAATTAATTATACCACAATGCTAAAACAACAATACACATAGTCTCAAATATAGTCAACACTACACCAAATATAGTCATTCAATAACCAACCATAGTCATTCAATAAAAAGAAATTAAAATATAACTCTAGAGCAATCCAACGACTAAATCCTGATGACAACAATACACATAGTCTCAAATAACGTAACCAACAACTACACAACATGGTCTTCTACATCAACGCTTCTCTTCATCCCTGACAAATGATAAAAAAAAAAAACAATTAATCATATACTTGATATATTTAAATGTAAAACCAAGTAAATCTTCAGCTAGTTACTTACATCGTATACAGTTACTATTCCTCATACGGTCTTCAATAATCTTCATTCATATGACTGAAATATAATTAAAAAACACATACATAATACATCAATTATAAGTAAACAATTCAGATTAAATTGTAATCTTAAATAAACTTAATTAACATATAACTTACAATATCTATGTCAAATTCATCACTATCCATAGAATCATCAACAAAACTAGAAGAAGGAACATCAGACTCCTGTATAAATTGAACCGCGGTATGTATATGACATGACCTACGGTTATGCCCCTTTTTGCCATAAGAAGTACAAGTTGCTTTCTTTTTGGGGGTTTTGTTTGATTTTTTCTTAGACGACGAAGCAATACCGCATCCCTTAGTCCTTGCTTGAACTGGATTCTTTATGGTATCATCTTTATATGGATCAGAAGTCGGAAAATCTGTCTCTTCTCCTCTTCCAACACCTTCAAAAAAACTCGTATATATACCAATAAACTCAAGAAGCTTACGAGTAAATTCTGGCCTACCCGATTCAACTACTACGGTAGCCATCCTTTTACACCGCTCAACTATTCCAACATAAGTGCTTAACATATCAGCATCACGACGAACACGCTTGTTACTAGATGGAAACATCAAACCATCTTTAGCACCCTTTGACCATCTTTTCAAAACCAGGCATTCAGGTATTTGTTTAATACCCAAATACAACAACACAGATACTATGTGTTCACAAGGGATACCAAATGATTCAAACCTTAGACAACAACATTTAAATTCCAGACTCACCTCACAAAAAGAAACCTCCCATTGCATACCTTCTTTGTCATACCTACAAACCTTATATAAAAAAACGGATCCATTGATTTTGCTACCACCAACATAACAGTTGCAAGCTCTTTGTAGAACTTGTCGAAATATCTTATGTATCTCCTTTGTGAATACAAGGGCCCCCGCTTTTTCAAGGGATCGGTACTGAGTTTCAATCAAAGGTTCAATATATGATGCTGACGCAAAGTCAGCTTCAAACTCTCTAAATCTCATGTACTCAACCCATCGAAAATAATGTTTCACAAAATCCAACAAATTACTTAGGACAGACACATGCTTCCCAAACTCAGAGTTTAGGCCTTCACACCTAGAAGTTGTTCTAAAACCAGCAAAAAAATTACCTCTGATGCAGCTAGTGGCCCACATGGTTCTCCTATCATACAAATCTGAAACCCACGAATTTTCCTCCAGACCAAACTCTTCAACCATTTCTTCCCATTTCCGATTAAACTCATCAACATCCATATCCCCAAACATACAACGTTTAAGCTTCGATACAAACTGCGCGTTCTTTACATTTGTCGTTGCATTTCTTAACAAATGCCAAGCACAAAGACGATGATGAGCTGTTAGAAACACTTTAGCAATTGCATTTTTCATTCGACCATCACCATCTGTAATAACCGAAACAGGACTTTTACCCCCCCATTGCATCTAAAAATTGTTCCAACATCCAGATATAAGTAACTTCACTTTCATCTCCAACAATACCTGCTGCAAATACAATGCTCTGGTTGTGATGATTGACACCAGAAAATACTACAAACGGTGACAAGTACTTAAGCTTTTTATATGTCGCATCAAAAGCTAGTACATCACCAAAAACAGAATAATCCAGATGACTAATCCATCACACCAAAATAGATTCTTCAAGTGACCGTCTTCATCAACGGTATGCCTAAAAAACATGTTACTATTATCTGCGCACATCCCTGCCAAATAATCCATTGTAGCCTTTGCATCTGAATAATGAGTTCTCCTGTGTTTAACTTGCTCATTATACATGTCTCGCTTCAAATACCCAACTTTCTCAAAACCTCCAGACTGTTCAGCAACATATCCATAGATGTGTGAAGTCTTAATACCAGCATCCCTCATCAAAATCATTTGGTATTTGTCATACTCACTCATTTTCTGAAATTGTCATCTAGAAATGAATGGTTGTGAACGTCATTCACCTTTTTTATGTACCACCTACCACTTCCTAATTCAACATGTACTTGGACTTTAGCTTGGCACCCACAACGTGAATTTGGCCTTGATGCACACTTTTTTACCCCTTTAGTACTCGTTCTTTCAACTCTGACTCCTTCTCGATGGCAAACAAAGGTCTGTTGTAGTATCTCACCATTACAACTCCTAACAATCCTACACTTCGTCGCTGCAAAACCATGTTGACTAGCATACCAATTGTAAAACATGAATGCTATGTTAAGATCATTAAAGTGATACTTTGTTACTTCTTCACCGCTAAGATCTTCAAAATTAATTCTCATCAAATCCTCTAAATTATTGACCGCATAATCATCTCTCAAATTACCTTCAAGTTCATGTTCACTCTCTTCGTCTTTGTTTTCCTCTACATTAATGTATTCATCGTCAAATGCATAACAAGAAGAATACATAATCTGTGTCATTCAAACATAAATTTAAAACATATCAACAAACAACACAAACAAACCATCAACAAACATTAATTCAATTGCCTTCTTTGATATCAATTACCTCTGTGTCATAATGGTCACTCTCCTCCAAATCATTACAACCAACTTCACGGGAGCAACATCCTTCACCGGCCATTCTATCACAAGGAAAAAACAATAACATAATTTCAACTAAATCCACCATATCATCTAATCTCAATCCACCAGTAAAATAAAATTTAACTTTAATTAACAACATATTAACGGTTTCGTTTTTGTTTTATAAATTACAAGCTTTCTTAACCAATAAACATTACTTTACCCTTTTCTTCCTAATACCACTATATTTTCAAAAATATATTCCTATACCAACAACATGTGTACAGAAACAACAAACTCAAATTTCAACAAAACTAACTCTAACTGATATTATAAAAATCCTTAATGCAATAATAAATTTCGGAAACATTAAATCGTACCTTCTAATTGATAACCTTCCAGATCTACTCTTTCCTTCACGCACAACTTCCTATTCTTACTCTTCCTCTTCCTCTTCGTAGCCTTCTGTAACTCCTTCTTCTATGCCACTCTTGAACAACTTCAGTTAATGGTTTCCTATCTGGAAAAGCCAACGAAAAAATTAAGTTTTCGATTTTGAGTATCTTCAACAACTGCAGTTTACGCCTTCTCAAAATATTTTGAACTTAGGCAACAAAATGTTTTCCATTTTTACTTTCATTAACAGAGTCAAGACAAACACTATAAAAAAATCAATTAAAAATGGTCAATTTTACTGTTTTCTAATCAGAAATGTGTCAGGAATATTACAGCTGGTGTGGGCATCCATTGTAAATATTAACTTCGCTGGGCCACGACAAAATAATCCTTAAAAACTGGTCAGCACATATTCAACGGTAAAGTCAACTTATAGAACACGGGTGGACCACCTTGTGTACAATACACATAAAGTTGAATTTGTGCAACTTAACAGCCACCATTAAATGAAAATTTATGAGAAACAGAAGTGACAGAGAGAGAGAATTTTAAAAAGTTGTGTTTAGAAGGAATAAAGCATGAAAAGTCAAATGTGGTACTAATAGCTTTAACCTACACAGTAGCTTGAATTGTCACGTCTCTTTACTTTCAAATTTCAATTTGGTAGCAAAATATCCTAGAATCCCTTATTCAAGTAATACTTATTACTAACTCCTCCCATTTTATAAGTAGTTTTAGCAAAATCAATTTGTCTCAATTTTTTTTGGTCTAATAGTCGGACTGGCAATTGCCAGGACTTAACACACACATAAGGGGGAAAACCAATGGTCGACACCCAGGGGGGATTGAACCCGACAACCGGGTGTCCATAAACATTATTTCTAGAATTGCGACGAATCAGTCTCGGACAATTTATCCCAAATTAATTGTTGTTTTGCATTTTCAATGAATGATTATATAATATTCTTTTTCACTCATACACTTCTAATTATCACAACTTTTTACGCCTAATAAATGATTCAAATTTATCTATAAAGAGAGATAAAATGTTAAATGGTAAATTAGACAACACATTTCATAAAATCTAGACTACTAATCAGTTTTCTTAATGGGTGTACCAAAACCTTAAACTACTTATAAAATGAGACAGAGGTAATAATAACACTTCAATAGATTTGGTTAAAAAACACTTGAATAGAGTAACACAATTATGATAATAATACATTAAAATGCGTAGTTTATTCACCATAGGAAATATTTATGCTGCCATTGGGGTACACTATTATTCCTGCAATTTTTTCTCGAAGTTTTTTTTGACAATTCTCATCAGTCAACATTTAGGGTTTGAATGTTTATATTTGAGTGAGGTTCCGATTTTAAATTAAACTGTAGATTCTAAGTTTCGAATTATGCATTTTGTTAAACAAAGTGATGGCGACTATTTAGTTTTAAAAATAAATGTTGAAATACAACAATCTATGTAGTTATCTCTGTTGTTGTTAGGAAGACAATATTTGTCACTTACTAAATAAACATGTTTAGCAACAAGACAGGGCCGTGCAGAGCACGGGAGAGAGTCTAGTACTTTTGAATATGTAATCATTGAAATGATTAGAGTTTTGTAATAATACAATAAAGCAAATACAAGGATTGAGTGCATGTTCTACAGTGATGCAGTCATTTAATCTCATCATCATTGTTGCATTTTGGTTAAATAGTAATCTTTGATCATTTTTCTTCAAAAAAAATAATTGAAAATAGAAAAGGGAGAGTGAAAGACACTTGTGAATGGTGGCTTTTTAAGTTACACAATAATATTTTTGTGTATGTGATATAATCCCACATGCATAGCTAGCCTACTAATGAGAGTTTGGATGGAAGTCACAAACATCAAGACTTGTAATTACCAAGATTACTTTGGGAAATTCCTAGACATCCCAACTCTCGGGTTTTTGATTTCCTTATAATTGTTTTCAATAAATGTAGGATTTCATTTCTAGTGTAATATGATTTTGATTTTAGCCTTGTTGGCAATAGAATAAGTTAAAGTCATTAGTTACTTTGATGTGGCCATGGGTGTAACAACCCGACATTCAGAGGTCACTCATGAAGTTCTAACATCTAAATGCAACCAAAATTTGTTTCCTTAAAAGACAAAAGAATTACAGTTACTCCTTCAGCTTCATAAAATCCTGGATTTTTGTTTTTTTTCAAAACGCTTTGGAAAACACAAATCAGAGTAATTGCAACATTTTCGAAGCAAGATGCACAACTAGAGTTCACAGACGACATACACAATAGACATCCACAACATGCCCCCATGTGCATACACATAACCATTTTAAGATAATACAACTGAAAATGAGGAATACACCGGAGCTATAGACTACCTTTATTTGAGACCCTCATAACCCCGGGGTACTCTTGATAGTTACCTAGACAAGGATCCCCTCAAAAGTGTTGTTTTCAAAATATACATACTCCAAATATACATCACAACAACCCCTTTATGATTGTCAACATTACAGACTCAAGATTAAATCACACCAATTGAACACCTAAAGCTGATCATAATTACTACAGATTCTACTATAGTATGCTACCACACAACAATTACCCCCAACTGTAACAACCCGCTACACTAAAAACACATGTGTGATATGACCAATTAACGTTCGTCGCCCCGAACGCCATCATCACTATCATGAGCCCATCCACATCCATGTCTACACCGTCCAACTCAGATTAGTCTACACACCTGACTAATAGAATCTCCCTATCAAGAAAAGCCAATGTCGTCTTCTTTGAAGCGACGGTCCTCGGAGCAAGAAATCCCTCATCGGCTGAGAGTGGCGATCAGCCCAAACAGCAATAGTAAGGGTCACCAACCGAAAACAACAAACATATGTACAAAACAAGTTCACATATGCATATACATAAACAAAGCACCATTAATCATTTAGTAACTCAACACCACAATACACCACACAACTCAATACACCCTAATGCAATGACTACATGCCAGTGCAAATGACTCCGAAATATCACCTCCCTCGTAGGGGTTTGTGAGGTCCAATGAAGAACAACACCGCTTATGTATGCATGATTATACATCAACACCTCATGCATAATTTCACAACACCAAACATTATTCAACCAACCATCACATGAATCAAGAATAATGACTTAAAACCAACACCAACTCACATATACATCAAGTATACAACACCAAGGAATAATAACATGACAACTTCACCAAATCACATATACATCAAGTACACAACACCAACCACATAGTTCCACAATATTAACAATCAATTATATAAATGCTTGTAAAGAGTAGGAAGGTGCCCTTACCAATAATCTACATGTCATGTCCGTCGTAGTCCTACACTCAGCTCATACTCAACTCCACAAGGTCCTAAACAATACACACCAAAACTCAGAGTTATCCTAGTTCCATTAAAATAACTCCCTAGGTTATGTTTCAATTCTAAGCCATATGTAACTCAACTTCAAGACTCTATATAATAGACACACACCTTCAAAGAAGTCATAAGACTTGAAAATGAATCATTTAAAGTCTAGAAATCCATTTTATTTTACTCTTAGAACATGGAGCAACACAACATCTAAATTATTTTCATAAAAATTAGTTGAATAAGGATCCACTTGGATTAGGAGTACAATAATCCCATTTCCTTTGGATGTTTCATGGCCTTAGAGTCTAGGACTACTCCCCATTTCCTATCCACCTCTTTCCATAAATTTTCCAAAGCTTAAACAACAACTCAACACCATTTAAGCATGTCAATGACACAAAAATCTTCTTCCCCCAAATTGCATATAGCTCTTGGCCACACCACATCATTAGGAAAATAATTAAATGTAAACTTTTCAAATCAACCAACTATATCATTAAACACCTTATTCCAAACTTCTCAAGATTTCAATTTAAAAACTATTAATCTAGATACTTTAGAAGCGTTAAAAGTATTTTGTACTTCTTTGAAAACATTTGAATAAAACGTCAAACAAAGAGACTTTGAAATCATGAACAAGGTAACTAACAGTTAGGTTTCTTTCCAAGGACTTACGTGCCGACTTAGTCCTCATCATCAAGACAAGAAAAGATTTCAGAAGTTTGAAGTCGAAGTCCAAAATCTTTATGAATGATTCGGTCACCCTTTGGAGAAAGGTATACTTTGTTTTCTTGCCAAGTTTTTTCATTAAGTAAAAGTAACTATGAAACTAGGTACAAGAGCAGCCCTCTTCTCACCAAACCAAATATTAGAAGATCAAAACATCTTTTCGAAGAACAAGACAAAAAGACTTATAAGTTCTAAACAATAAAACTCCTTTTGACGTGAATATTTTTCTCTTAGAGTTAGTGGAATAACTACAATTAGTTGTGATCATCAAGAAGCAATAAATAAAAGGACCACAACTTTATTCTCCCCCCCTTTAGACCTCTTGGCCAGTAGCAAAAGTAGGAGGAGAGATTTGCTTTATCCATCTCAAAATCTGGATCATGTTTTAAAGAAGAAAAATCAAGTTCAAAACAAGGGTCTTGTAAAAGATTACAACTAAAATTTGAAACCAACCATTCCCTTCAAAAACATGGGAGAAAATTTTGTCATTTTACAACTATTTTGAACATTCAAAAAAAAAAAAAAACCCAACATGCTTTTGATATTCCATTTTTTCCCATAACAGCCCTTCACATTTTATTTTTTTGATAAGTATTTTTTCTTAAATCCTAGCTCATGAAAATCATTTTCTTTAGCACCCACTCACTCTAATTCAATTCACCATCAACAACATGGTCTCATGACAAGAATAAAACAAAAGAAAACAATAAGACCTATCTCCAATGAGGGTGTCGACCAGCTCTAAATAAAAAGGAAGAGATGGCTTCTTTTTTTTCTAAAAATTCACACCACACACTTTGTTATCAACAAGTTTGCTCCTAAAAAGAGAACTCAAAAAAAATGATACCCAACCACTACAACAACAACACCCACAGCCAGCACGTAAAATGGAAGGAGGGAAAAATTATACCTTTCTTAGTTCAATAGTAAGACAAGGGGAAGGGAAGACTTTTTCCTTCTCAACACTTCCTCAAAAACTCACTTAAATTTGGTGAAATGGTCCACTTTTGCTTCCATGCTTCCACCACCAACAATGGAGAGAAAAAAAAACTTTTCAAAGAAAAGGAGAGGGAGAGTGGTCGCTGGAAGTGAAGAGTGAGGGGACAAAATGTTGTGATTCCCCTTTTAATTATATTTTTCTTCTTTATCAAATTTTATTTTCAATTAAAATACTAATAACTTACGCCACTCCCTAAATATACCACTAATCAATCACATCACTCACCAATCCATCATCTCTTATACTCTTTTTATATAAAGCAAATTAGTCACCTCCTAGACTCTTCTTGCGAAAAAAATCTATCCCGGTATACTTAGTTAACTGCTAAATCTTAAAGTCAATAGATAAATTATCTCGATATAATAATTTTTTCACTGTAACTTGACTAAATTATTATTTTAATCAACTATAATATTTTTTCATTTGACAAATATTATTTTCACTTCCATAAGTCATATTCCACTCAGAGATAAACCAATTTAATTTTCCTCAAATTCAAAGTTCATTTGAAAAATAAGCTGCGACTAAAGTATACCCGGTCAACCAAAACTCAATGAAATTTTCAACAAAAATATCACTAACAATTAATAACATCATTTCAACCACAAAACATCACATTTATTTCATTTCAAAACAAGTCAAAAACTAAATCCACTACTGGAAATTCTATAAAAGATGAAAATATAGTCGGTACAAGGTACTATACTACTTGGGTCTTACAATGGGCCTTGTTTTCGTATTTCTAAGTAGATTTTATGTTGGGCTTATGATCCATTAAACCAAAGTATAAATACTATTCCACTCCTTGTAATTCCTAAGACTTTGATGAGTGTGCAAATCATTTGCTACATTTTGCTAAAGCTAGAGCGGTGAGAGCCAAAGAGAGGCGTGAGACGTGAGAGATTGAGAGCATTGTAGAAGTGAGTTCATCATGTTCTCATTGGTTCTAGGAATGGAACCTTGAGCACCTACCTTTGAGCCTTGGAGAAACTCAAAGCGGCGTGTGGTCTTCATCTTCTTCCCAAGGAAGAAGTGGCGGACATCATTCTCCACTTCATCTCTATTCTTTCCACATTTGATTCTTTCTTCACTTTTGTGTTCTTCAAGTAAGTGTTATCATCTAATCTTGAAATTGTGTTCGTGTTCATCATCATGACTTAGAGATTCATATAGATTTGTAACTTTCTAGATCTTAAATTTAGTGATGCACATGTGGGTTCACATCAGTATGGCACCCAAGTTTGACTTACCTAGTGTGTAGGAAATTACCCTTTCCCTTGGCCGGTTAACCATTTGATTAAAATCTCACCCAAATACTTTTATTAATAACCACTTAAGCCCCATCTGTCATAGCTTCTGACCCACTTTTGCTTTAACCCCACTTTATTGCCTTTACGTTTTTGGTTTTTTCAATGTATTTGTTTAAGCAATTATGTTCATCGAAACAACATATTATTCAGTTGAGGAAGCCATATTTCGAAAGAGAATAGAAAATTAAAGATAGGCTGAAGATCATCGCAAATAGGGAGGGAGGTTGCTGTTGTAATCGTTTAAGTAGTTGATTTTGCAGGTAGTAATGTTATTTTTGCAGTTCAGCCTACGGTTATGATTGTTGCTTTAAGATTGAAAGTTAGGTTTTTGTTGTTTCAATTTAGGGTTTATATTAAATCGTTCAACATGGATCTTGAGGTTTCACTATAGGCTTTTCGCACTTCTGCTTAAGATGATGATCGTTTAACATCTATCTGTGAGTTTGATCATTTACTTTGGTTGTTGATTTAGATTTGATGATTTGATAAGTTATTCTGATATGCAAGTAATTTTGTTTTGTTTTATTGTTTTCAATACGCCCATCAAATGTTTGATTAATTGAGGAAATTGGAATGGTGCATTTTTTTTGTTATTTACTCGGTAACAGAGGAAGTGGTTGAAAGTCTAGAAAGTTGATGTTTTTTCTAAGATGGAGACTCTTGTATATAATTGATTTGTTATTTGTAATTTTTCCCATGATGGTTGTTTGTTAAGTTTTTAATAAAGTTGTGTTTTTTCCCATGATAGATGGAGACTCTCGTTTATTAGATGGGAAGAGAATTCTATGTCCCTTGAAAGTTTTGAGTGTCGTGTTACTGAATTATTGAGTAGTTGGTAGTAAAACGACTGTGACAATGAGTACATAGTTTATTATGATGTTTATTTGAAGTCTTTATTGTGAAGAATGATGATTTGTTGTTATGTTTGTTTTTGGTAGTTAGATGGCTACTGAAGGATCATGTTCACGTGGAGTTGCAACTGCAAACATGTCTTTTAATGGCGACAACGATGACACAGAGGTGTTTCATTAATCGGATTTATTGTTATATTTGACTAATATAATGTTTTTTGATGTTTTTTTTTCATATGTTTGATTTTTTGTCAATTACACGGATAGTTTGTTATTCTTCTTCATCTGACTAAGAAGAAATTAATTTAGAAGATAATGAAGAGGGAGAAAGGTCAAGGCGATTGTAAGTTGATTCCAGATACGACTAGAGCTGTCAATTTAGGCCCAGCCCAATGGGCCGGCCCAATGGCCCGATTTTTTGTTTGGGTCGGGCTCTAAAAATAGAGGCCCAAAATCAACAGTATCTTTTTTGGCCCGGCCCGATTGACCCGATGTTATATATGGGCTGGGCCGGGCTGGCCCGTGGGCTGGTGGGCTGGCCCGATTTGTTTTTTTTTCTTCTACTTTTTTAACAAAAAAAATACTCCCAACTCCACTAAACCCACGCTCTCGGTTCTCTGACTCTCCATTTCAATTATCAATTATTATACTAAAAAAAATTACCACTCACATGACTTACAAACAAACAACAACAACACACGCACCACAGAAACGTTCCACCCTCTCCAACCCTAAACGTTCCACTGATCATCTCCTGCTCCTTGCTCCTTGCTCCTCGCTTCTCCTTCTCCTTCTCCTTCTCCACTGATCATCTCCTGCTCCTTGCTCCTTGCTCCTCGCTTCTCCTTCTCCTTCTCCACTGATCATCTCCGTCCTTGCGAATCTAAGGTACTATTTGATTTTCACCTTTTCCCCCTTTGTTTTCGTTACAAACAAATACATACAGTTTTTTCAAAATTAAGTTTTTATGACAGGACTAATACCTAATATTGGATCTGATTTAGTAGTAGTTCCTGTTTAATGTGATTCTATTATTTTTGTTCTGAGAAGTTTAGTGTTTTTGTAGTTATGGATGTTATTATGGAAGTCTGTTCTGATGATGAGTTGGAAATTCTCGGGGATTTTAGTCCCCCTAATGATGAGATCCCTATTGATGATATTTTGGATGATGTTAACAATAATCAAAAGACTAAGAAAGTTGGGAGAAGAGTCTCTGAAGTTTGGAAACATTTTGAAAAGATGGAGGGGGGGCAAAAATGTAAATGTAAAACTTGTGGGAGTTTGTTTTCTTCTAAATCTACAGGTGGTACCAATCATTTACGGCGTCATGCTATAAAATGTGGTTCAATGCCTGAGTTTCATGATGTGGGAGTCATGTTGGATAATAAAGCTACATTGTTGAAGAGATGGAAATTTGATAGTACGGCTTATAGAGAGGCACTTTCTAAAGCTATTATCAAACATGATCTTCCATTTAGCTATGCCGAGTATGAGGGGATTTTGGTGGTAAACAAAGTCTTGAATCCTGAGTTTCAACCAATTTCTAGAAACACTGCAAAAGATGATTGCATGAGTGTGTTTTTATCTGAAAAGAATAAGCTTAAGAGTGTGTTAGCATCCATTCCTAGTAGAATTTGCATTACTTCTGATGTATGGACAGCTGTAACAACACAAGGTTATATGACTGTCACTGCTCATTATATTGATCATGATTGGAAGTTAAATAGCAAATTACTTTCATTTTGCCACTTAGATGCTTCACACACAGGATTGGAATTATCTGGAAAAGTACTTGAAGCTCTGAAGGATTGGGGGATATCTACCAAAATATTTTCTATCACATTAGATAATGCCTCGTCTAATGATAGCATGGTAAACTTTTTGAAGGATAGGCTTAATTTGCAAGATGCACTGTTAAGTAAAGGTAAATACTTTCATGTGCGGTGTTGTGCGCACATTTTGAATCTCATAGTTCAAGATGGTTTGAAGGCGGCTGGGCATGCTTTGCATAAGATTCGAGAAAGTGTTAAGTATGTGAAGATTTCAGAGGGAAGGTTGAGGGATTTCAGAACATGTATTAAAGAAGTGCATCTAGATGATGTAAGCGGTGGTTTCTTGAGGATGGATGTCTCCACTAGGTGGAATGCTACATATATGATGCTTCAAAGTGCCATTAAGTATCGACGTGCATTCATTAACTTGAGTTTCAATGATAAGAACTACAAGATTTGCCCAAGCCATGAAGAGTGGGATAGAGCGGAGAAGATTTGTGCTTTTTTGGCGCCATTTTATACTATTACAAACTTAATCTCCGGGTCATCTTATCCAACCTCAAACTTATACTTCACACAAGTTGCACTTATAGAGATAGGATTGAACGAAAATTTGAATAGTGAAGATGTTGTGATCAAAGATATGGCTACACGGATGAAGCTCAAATTTGATAAGTATTGGAGTGAATATTCGGTCAATCTTGCTCTTGGATGTGTTTTTGACCCAACATCAAAGTTTGATTTTATAACTTTTTGTTTTAAAAGACTTTATCCTACTGAGTATGAAGATAAGGTGAACAAATTGAAGGAAAGTTTGTATGGTCTCTTTAGTGAATATACCAACAACACAAGTGCAACACTGTCATCTTTAGCTAATTCATCAAGAGAATTACTATCTCCCTCAATAGACAGCTCATCATATCTTGAGGTAAATTTAGTTAGTTATTATCTATTATCATTATTCATTATATATTTACATTATTAATTATGTATTAGCTAGTGTATAAATTTGGTTCCAGATTAATTGCTATTTTTTATCTAGTGTATTACAATTTAGTTCATCAAAAGATAGCTAGTGTATTAGCTAGTGTATAGTTTCAATTCGGTTCCAGATTATGCCCACATCATATTCAAGCGTATTAGCTACTGTTAGTTCTCTTTATTGTTTTTTTGATATTAATGTGCCTTTAACTCTTCATTGATTTGTATGTCTAACTCTAGGAATACAATAAAGAAAGGAGACAAAAGGCTTCTAATGTTGGCAAGTCTCAATTGGAAATCTATTTAAATGAGCCATGTCTTGATGGGAATGATATCGACATCCTCCAATATTGGAAGATAAATAAGAGTCGATTCCCTCAACTCGCAATTATGGCTTGTGACTTTCTTAGCATTCCAATCACAACAGTAGCTTCTGAATCTTCGTTTAGCATCGGGGGTCGTATCTTGCATAAATATAGAAATAGCTTACTTCCTGAAACTGTGCAAGCCCTCATTTGCACGCGTAATTGGTTGCACGGCTATAAAGAAGTTGGACCATCTGGTAATTGATTTTTCTTATTGATTTTTGGTAACTGGTTCTATTATTTTTGTCATTGACTTCATTTGTATCATTCATTGTAGATGTGCCGGAACTTGTAGAGGAGATTAAATTGTCAGAATGTTAAATGTTCGTTGTTGTGTTGCTGAAGATAAAGTCAAAACAAATTTAGGTTGCTGAGGAGATAAAGTGTTTTGTAAAGCCAATACAAGTTTATGCTTCTTTTTTGGATGCTTATGGTTATTTTGCTGCCAAGACAGATTTTAATTGGCTTTTTTTAAGCCTAAACATATTTATTTATGTTATGAATGCTGCCAATTATATTATGTTGGTGTGCTTTAATTCGTGTGCTTTATGTTATGTTGCTGCCAATTATAAAATCGGATTCAAGGAATAAAAAATATGTCCTAAAATAAAAAAGGGAAAGTCAAAAGTTTGTGGCCCATGGGCTGGCCCGATGGCCACGGGCTGGTGTTGGGCTGGGCTGGGCCATCAAATATGCAGCCCATTAGTTCATCGGGCCGGCCCAGCCCAACCCGAATATGGTGTTTGGCCCTATGGGCCGGGCCGGGCCGGGCCGGGCTTGGCCCATTGACAGCTCTAGATACGACCATCAATGATGTTGAAGATTTGTTGAGAATTAACTTTGAAGATATTGGTGTTGAAGAACTATTAAAGTATCACTTTTCAGATAATAGAATGACTTTCATGTTTTACAATTGGTATGCTAGTAAACGTGGGTTTGTAGCTGGGAAATGTAGGATTGTCAAGAATCGCAATGGTGATATAACACAACAGATCTTTGTGTGCCACCGTGAAGGAGTTAGACATGAAAGAAACATTAGCACAGTAACGAAAAAGCGTGAATCAAGGCCAAAGACACAGTGTAGTTGTGAAGCGAAAGTGAAAGTACATGTTGAATCAAACAGTGGTAGGTGGTACATAAATAGTTGTATGATGTGCACAACCACTCATTCTTAGATAACATCTTCAAGGGGGTGTCACCAACACACATGAGAATGAACGATTATGACAAATACCAGATGGCGATTATAAGGGATGTTGGCGTACAAACTTCCCACATCTATGGATACATTGTTCATCAATTAGGAGGTTTTGACAAAGTTGGTTATTTGAAGCGAGATATGTATAATGAGCAAGTTAAACAAAAAAACTCATTTTTGTGATGCAAAGGCTGCAATGTATTTTTTTGAGTGAGATGTGCTCAGAGGACAGTAGCCTATTTTGGAGGCATACAATTGACGAAGATGGTCATTTGTATAATCGATTTTGATGTGATGGTATCAGTCGTGTGGACTATTCTGTGTTTGGTGATGTTCTAGCTTTTGATGCCACGTATCGAAATGTTACGTACTTGTGTTCGGTACTTGTGTCCTTTAGTTGTATTCTCTAGAGTGAATCACCATAACCAGAGCATGTCTTTGCAGCAACTGTTGTTGGAAATGAAACAGTAGACGCTTATGTTTGGTAGTTGGAAAAAAATTAGAAACAATGAGGGGTAAAAGTCTTGTTTCTATAATTACTGATGGTGACACCGCGCTATGAGAAAAGCCATTAGAAGAGTGTTTCCAAGAGCTCACCATTGTCTTAGTGCTTGGCACTTGATAAGGAATGCAACCAGAAATGTAAAGCATGCGCAGTTTGTATCCAGGTTTAAACAATGTATGTTGGGTGATATTGATGTTAGTTAGGTTAATCTGAAATGGGAAAAAATGTTAAAGATTTTGGTTTGGATGAAAACCTGTGGGTTTTAGAAATGTATGAGAAGAGAATCATGTGGGCAATTTGCCACATCTCAGGTAATTTCTTTGTTGGTTTTAGAACTACTTCTCGATGCGAAGGTTTGAACTTAGAGATTTGGAAGTGTGTTAATGTTCGAAGTAATTTGTTGTATTTCTTTAAGCACTTCTTTCGATGGCTTGAGTACATGAGGTATAGAGAATTTGAGACTGATTTTGCATCAACACCATATGTTGAGCCTGTGTTGCAAACACAAAATCGTAGCTTGGAAAAATTGGGTGCAAATTTGTTCACAATCAAGATACATAACATATTTTGTCAAGTTCTTCAAAGGGTATGCAATTGTTTGGTTGTTGGCAGCAGAAATAGTGGTACTACTTTTATGTATACAGTTTGTAGGTATGACAAACAAGGTATTCAATGGTATATTTCGTTTTCTGAGTTGAGTTTGGAATTTAAATGTTATTGTCTCAGATTTGAATCATTGGGTATCCCATGTGAACACATAGTCTGTGTCTTACTGTTATTGGGCATTAAACAATTACCTGAAGGGCTAGTTTTGAAAAGATGGACAAAGTGTGCGAATGATGGTTTAATATTACTGTCAAATAACAAGTGTGTTTGTCGTGGTCCAGATTTGATTAGTACTTATGTAGGCATTGTTGAGCGATGTAAGAAGATGACTAGTGCAACAATTCAAATTGGAAAGCCAGAATTTGTCTGTATAACTATAAAGTTTATTAACACTTATGCATCCTATTTGGAAGGAGTTGGAAGAGGTGAAAACATTTAAATTCTTTGTTCTGATCTGTATAATGATGACACGATAAAGAATCCATTACAAGATATGAGTAAGGGATGTGGTGCTCCTTCATCGTCCCGGAAAAAGCCTAACAAAACGCCAAATAAGAAACCAACCTGTACAATTTGTGGCAAAAGGGGCCATAACCGTAAGTCATGTCATTTACATGGAAGAGTTTAGTTCACACAACAGCCTGACGTGGATTCTTCGTGTTTCATTGATGATGCAGAGCAAAATGTTGAAGACATTGACTATGCCAAAATTGTTATGGTAAAGTACTTATAATCTACTGTTGGTTTTTGTAAATGTTACACATATATTGTGTGTCATATTAATTGATCTGTTGTTATTTTTTGATAAGTTTCTGACCACATAGTTTATAAGTTTGTTAATCATGTGACAGTAACTTTATGGAAGACTTCATTCATCCAATGATGACCATGAGTACATCATGTAAGTACAATATATAAGAACTCATTGTAAGTGAATTCAGATATGTTTGAAATTTTGAAATTATATTACTGATACTAGTTATTATCATTTATCGCGGATAGACTTACGATGTGCAGATCGTAGTGTTGCGGAATATTGGTGGATATTGTTCACTGGTGAGATTATTTTGGAGTTAGATTGTTTAGGCAACATATGCTTGTTAGCTTTCTAATTTCCTTAAGAATTTGTTGTTAATGTGGTTTGATTTGTAGGAAATTGTAAGGAATTTGATTTTTTTTGGGGGGGGGGGGACAATATTCAATGAACTGAAGAGTTGATTACAGAGACTTGGTATTTATACCACCTACTACTACTCGAATCCACAAACCAGCAACCCGGACCCTTATGGGCTTACAACAAAACAGCAAACGTACTTAATGGTTTGTACCCACACAGGCCCACTACTTATTGAATTACAACTTAATACATACACCAACAGAAGAATTCATCTCAGTTCCTTGCTTCATTTTTAGTTAGGGAGGGGAAGAATTACCATGTGAATAACGACGTGCACCAATGTGGTTATTGAGCCTTTGGGGCAAATCCCATTTAGACTTAACTAACCCGGTCCGGAACTCACAATAAACCACTACTACATAAGTATCTACTGTAGCGCAATAATCAAAAGCGAAAGACCGGCGCGGGAGCGCCCGTCTTCCGCTAGTCTCTTTTGGGTACTGTGATATTGGTTGGCTTCAGTAAATACTTGCATAGTCGTAGGGTATGTATGTGTTTTTTTATGGAGCGCAATAAATGCCAACATAAGTTTATCGAATGACCACAAATCCAAATGTAAATGGGAGACTGGAAAGTCAAATAACTATTTGACTTTCCAGTCTCCCATACTTATGTAATAGTGGTTTATTGTGAGTTCCTCTTTTCCTATTTTGATACAGTAGATACTTATATGTAATAAGTTGTTTGATTTATTTTGCATCCTTGATTTAATTATTGTTGCACATATGCTAAAGTGACATATAATTTACAATTTGTGTAAATAAATCGAGGATGTATATTAAATCAAAAGATATATGTGATAAACTTTGAAAGATTGACAATAATGAAACCCAGTTTCATGTTTGAATGTTCTTACAAATAACCCCTTTTTTCCTTCCCTCTAACTTATAACCAAGGCAAAACAATACATTTTCAATAGAATAAAGATATACTAATGAAATCAATACCTAGCTATTTGACTTTCCAGTCTCCCATTTCCACGTGCTACAAATAGAAGGTAGAATCGATTTAATGTAAAAAGGGCTTTATGAATACAAAATGGATTTATGAATTCACTTTATTTTTACCCTACACTAAACTAACAAAGAAAGACAAAATTAATGTAAAACAGTAAAAGAAGAATAAAACTATTTCTAATAGCCTGGCTTTGGTATGTGGTGCTTACACTGGAGTAGCTTCTATACTCATAATCTTTAACCCAACGATACAAAAAGGATAGAAGAATGACATTTAAATAAATGAAAGTTAAATCATTGGAAATACAATTAGCCCTTTTATCGAATCCTGATTGAGATGCGCTATCACTCTGTAAAGAAAAACAAAGAAAGTAGGGTTTTTTTACTGCTGGTAGTGTGCTTCAATTCTCATGGGCGATGATGGTGTTGTTCATGTCTTCTCTCAATTATTCCAATGCCAACTCTTTGTCCTTGTCCCTACTAAATGCCCCAGTAAGGGAAGTTTCATATTCTTTTTTCTGCAGAAAAAGAAATATGCATATCAGTGAATAATGTAACCGCAAAACATATTTAGAACGTCAAAGGAAAAGCTATAACATTAAAGACAAAGTTATGCCAGAACATAATCCCCCCGTTTCAACTGTTGCCATTGTAACAGAATAAGTTAATGTCCAAATTGCAATATAGGGGAATGAAAGAACTGAGACGACCCTCGTCCTCATCATAGTAACCCTTTATATTTAATTTCTTAATTTCAAAAACATGGATAAATTTAAAACTTAATTCATATATGATTGAATATGCATAACATAGATAAATACAAAATATTAATAGTTTTACAAAACATGTGGCTATACTCAAGCCAGTCAAAGCATATACCAGAATACTACAAAACAACGGAAAACAAGATCGCATAACAAGCCAATTAACATAGCAAGACTCAAAAGACTGACACACTGGCTAAAACCAAACTCAGATTCTCACAATGAGACACCTGTCTACTCCATCATATCGCACCGACATCCTCGGTGCCTTTGACGTCCATCGGGGAAGGAAGAGTATCTTCTTCTGCTGCAAGCAGCTCCTCAACGGGATCTAAGCGATACAAATAAACAATACAAGAGAAAACACACAGGGCTAAGATACATGTATAAGTCAGAAAAATGGGAAGATAAGGTAAAGCTTAATTTAAACATGTTACAGGTAAATTATATCATATTATTCCTTATCTTCTGTTCTTTATTAATATCTTATGCCTCTGACTCTATCTATGAGTATGTGTCATACTATATGCTGACTCTGGCCATATCCTGATGCCACAACGTCCCGCATCCGCCAAGGACGCCATCCGACTATCACCACGGAGTCCGAATGTTATAAGTCTTTCCCTATCGGAAAACAGATCAGAGTAATCTAATCCTATCATTACTCCACCTGGCCGGCATAAATATCAATATGTCCTACTAAGGACCCCAACCCGGTACTCGACCTCGTGTGTCCCATACCACACGGCTGTGGACTTACAACACATATGCAATCTATATGATTCTGTTTGATTACTCTTTAACCCGTGTGCCTTACTCATTTTCCTGATCAGTACCTCGTACTATCACTCGCACTACGTTAAGTATTCATTCCACGGTATATCTCTTCATGACTCTTAATTCACTATGCACGCCTAGGTTTATTATGAAATCTTAACTTCATTACTATTATTAAATAAAGTCATGCTTCTCAAACTTCACTATATCAATAAGATATTTCAACAATTCAACAAATAATCTCAAATAGCACATAAGCAGTTCATAACAATCAAAGTAATCAATCACAGTATCTCAAGCAATCAATCAATCACTAAATCAATCAAATAAAAATATAGAAGTTTCCTATGCGTTAACCGGTCATCGACGGCCTAAACTTCATTCAACCTTAACTCCGAAGAGTAGTCAAATGATCTTTAGGTATCGCTGACTATTTAACTCTAGTAGAGCTTGGGTCACTCTACACATATTTAAATTAAAACTTTACGCTAACCGTCCCGACGAATACAGTATCTTTCCCCCACCTGAAATACAGCACGAATGCGACAACTGCTCCGCTAACACCGACAAGTACTCGAACACCAACACCGCTACGAAACTACAAACTCAACGGTATAATCGGCTAGACTTTTAAGTGTTTTTGAGGTGCTAAATAAAAATGGTGTAAGGTTGGGTGTATATAGGCTATGGCCGAAGGTTTTTGTTAACGGAAGGAAGGATGGATTTTGAATGGTGGAAGAACTCAAGAAATGGCAAGGTATTTATAGTCCAAAGCAAGCATGAGGTGTGTTTCAATTTACTTTTGTGTTGTCAAAATTGTTGAAGGGTTTTGTATGACTCCTGTTTATAAAACAAGAGGTGTACAACTACTTTTGTGTTGGCATGATTTACAAAATCCAAGGGTGGTGAGTCACTCATCTATCTCCCTCTCTCATAAACCCACGTGAAAAGTTAGAAAGGAGAAAGGGTACTAATATTATTTTACTTGACTATCTATACTTATCCATGAAGAAAGGATATGGCACACATAAAAATTGCATCCATAGCTTTGAGCTTTCTTCTTTGACTATCACACATTCAACAAATAGTATATATGTATAGATATATATCGTAACATACATAAATAAATAAATATAATAATAATACAATAATAATGTAATAATAATAACTATGTTTTCAAAAATAATAGTAATGATAATAATAATTATAATTTCTTTTTAAGTCCTAAAACACACAATTTAAAATAAATTAGTTTCTAAAGCATATCTTAATAACTGTTTATAAAAAGTGGGGTGTTACAAGAACTAGGCTAAACATCATCTTCATCTGCACTAGGCATAGAACCATGTAAATAAGACAACATCATAACAAACAAAAAGAATAGTAACAAAAAGTTTGAAATATACCAACATTCACTCTCAGTCATCGTCTTCAACCCCCAACCTTCACTCTCAGTCTCTCACTCATCGTCTTCAACCCTAACCTTCACTCTCAGAAATTGAAGCTTCGAACAACGAAATCAACCATGTGAACCTTTGTCTTCTTCAACAGATCCAGAAATTGAACCTTCGAACAACGAAATCAACCATGTGAACCTTCGTCTTCTTCAGCAGATCTAGAAATTGAAGCTTCGAACACTGAAATCAACCATGTGAACCTTCGTCTTCGTCCTGCTTCGAAATCAACAAGAAACGAATAACACCTCGTCTTCGTCCTGCTTCGTGGTCGTCTTCTCTGGTTCGTGGTCGTCTTCTCTGGTTCACCGCCACCGCTTCGTTGATCGTGTTAGGGTTAGCACTTAGCACCCTCACAAAACCATCGTGTGAGTTAGGATTGCAGATTTCTCCGATTCTTCGTTCTCCGTAAGTTCCTTTCTCCTCTACCTATAATCATTTCAAACAATTGATTTGGTTTGGTTTGGTTTTCTATGCTTTATATTGAAACAATTTGTGTTGCTTCATAGCTGTTTCCTCAGATTCATTAAATGATTTATGGCTTCAATTTTGAAATTTTAGGGCTTAGTTTACAATTTCTCTAGTTGTGATATTCTGATTCAAGCTCATCTTGGTACCGGAATGAGAAGCTTATCTGACGGCTTTTCATATTTTCTCAGTATATATCTGACGACTTTTCATTTATAATTTCTGAAGTTCATGACTAGGTGACACTTGACCCTGAATGAAATAATGGTGTTTAGTACTCTATTGATATTACTCTTGCTTGTGAATATATTGATGAACAAACAAATCAATGTAATTTGAAACATTTAAATATAAAAAGGTATTTGCTATCAGTAGTTTTTGCAGATAATTCAATAGCTTTTGATACCTCTCAAATACAGATGTTAGTATAAACTTTGGTGAAAGACATTAAATAACAAAAACAGAATGAAACTGGTCCAAGGTTGCCAAAACTCTGAAGAAGCATTTGTTATAGACTTATAGCAAACTAGTATTCTATTATGCAAACACAGTGTTTTTATCACTTTTAGTTAAACTGGGATTTGGAGACAAATCAACTTTAATTTGAAGAAACTAAAAATCTACTAAAACCATGTTTGACAGAAGGAAAAACCAGTTTTGGCACCCTCCAGTCCATCATAAATCAAAACACACACCAAAAGAGTTGTATGAATGGTGATTTGGAGTGAGTCAACTTAACCAAAAGTTTGAACATTGACCTTTTATTTGTCCTTTACTTCCATCTTGTTTATATACTTATTTTATTTTTTATGTGGGAAGGGGGATCTATAGGTGCTTTGTAGCTATCTCTTGACAATTGCAATTTTTTATGCTTGCCATTTGGTTTATTTTGTTGATTATTGTTATTGGTGTGTAGTAGTATATGAAATATGAATACAATTAACTATGTGATAAGTCTTATTTTACTATGTTTTTAGCATATGAATTTAATAAAAATTGTAGAATTTTAGTTTCACTTTGGAGATATTTTACTACAAAATGTTGGTTTCTATTTTCAGGATCAAATAATGAAGGAATGGAAGAAATTCAGGTGATTAAAGGCAAAGAATAAAAGTTCAAGGACCAAGGAGCAAAATCAAGCAAATGGAGTCAAGAATTTAGTGTTCACGCACGGTCCGTGCCTACTACACGCATGGTCCGTGCTCATTATTACAGAAAGTAGCTGAAAAGACTCAAGACACGCACGGTCCGTGCACCCCAGCAGCATGGTCCGTGCGCCCTGTACGTTGCAGAAGATGGAAAGTTTTAAGACCACGCACGGTCCGTGCACCCCAGCGGCGTGGTCCGTGCACCTTTGTCTGAAGCTAAAAATGTTACAAAACTCTTCCAATTCTTTCATTATGGCTTGTAATTCGAATTTAATCCTTTGTCTACTGATCCTAGGCTATAAATAGGACCTCATTTCAGCTGTAATGGTACCTTTGCATACTTGAAAATTACACTCAAAGTTATCTAAGTTTTTGCTCTCATTTTAGTTCTTGTTTACTTGCTTTCTTTTACTTTCTTGTTCTTTATTTTTCTGCCATTTATCTTCTAGCACTTTTACATTTCAGTTCTTTTACATTTCAGCACTTTACATTTCAGCTCTCTGTTGCTTTCTTTACATTCTTGTCATTTACATTCTGTTATTTATTTTTATGTCATTCTCTTCTACTCCCTTGTCTACTATGATCATGAGTGAGTAGACTTCTTTAGTCTTGGGATTGTGGGACACAATCCAATGATGGGTCCCTAAACAAATCCAAGACTAAACTCTATCTTATTTAAAACTTGATTTTAATCTAATTCCATCAAACTAAATTTCTATTAAACAAATATCAAACGAAGTACCGAGAGGTGAAGTTTGATATTGGAACAAATGGAATTAGACAAGGCAAAGCAAAGCATGAGAATAGCATTGCTAACCTTGGGACAATAAGGTTGTGCTTAATGGGTCTCTGCGATGATCAACCATGAGAATAGGTTTGATCATTGTTTCGAGACACATTCTTGCATTCCGAAAGGAAGCTTGAATTACACCAAAAGAATACCTTGTCCTTAAAACAATTTCAAAATAAGATAGAGAATAGTTAAAGGGTTGTTTATTTCCATCATTGTGGTCTAACCACGATCCCAATGCGTCTTTTATACTTTGAATTTTACATAACAAAAATACTCTCTTTTCAAATCATTCCTTTCAGCTAATCAACATCAAAAAACTAGATTAGTAATCACATTATACTCCCTGTGGATCGATACTTTCTATTACGCGATAGAACCGTGCACTTGCGGCCTATCAAGTTTTTGGCGCCGTTGCCGGGGAGTAGTGATATTAATCAACCTTTTGGTACCGGTTAGACTGAAAATTTCTGTTTTCTTTTATTTTGTTACTTTTCTTTTGGATTCTCTCATTATTGAATGCGAAGAGTCCGAAATCTCGAAGATATTGTTCAACCAATTCCTGAGATTGAAAGATTCTTACACCAAAGAAGGAGAGAACTGCGCAATAACGAAGAAATGGCTGCTAATCCAAATCGTACTCTTAAAGAGTATGCTACGCCTTCTACGGCTGAGCCACATGCAGTTATTGTGCATCCTAATATTAATGCAAACAATTTTGAGCTTAAACCTTCTTTGCTTTCTATGGTCCAGCAGAACCAATTCTCTGGTACTGCTACTGATGACCCAAATCTTCATCTCTCTATTTTTCTTGAATATTGTGGCACTCTAAAATTAAATGGAGTGACTCCAGAAGCTATAAGGCTAAAACTTTTCCCTTTCTCATTGAGGGACAGAGCTAGAGCTTGGTTTCACTCATTACCTAATGAATCTGTCACAACTTGGGATCAACTAAGGCAAACATTCCTTGATAGATTCTTTCCCCCAAGCAAAACTGCTCAATTGAGGAATCAAATCACACGATTCACTCAAAATGATGGGGAATCTCTTTATGATGCTTGGGAGCGTTTCAAAGAAATGCTAAGGCTATGCCCCCATCATGGACTAGAGAAGTGGTTGATCATACACACTTTCTATAATGGTTTGCTTTACACTACAAAAATGACCGTGGATGCTGCTGCGGGTGGAGCTCTAATGAACAAGAACATTGAAGAGGCTTATGCACTGATTGAAGACATGGCTCAAAATCACTACCAGTGGACAGGTGAGAGAGCCATCACTGCTACACCTCCATCAAAGAAAGAGCCAGGTAAGTATGAAGTCTCTACTCTTGATCATTTAGCTTCTAAGGTAGATGCATTGTTTGCTAAATTTGATAAGTTGAGTGTAAATGCTATTTCACCTTCTACTCCTTCTGTACCACCCTGTGAAATTTGTGGTGTTGTTAGCCACACTGGTGTTGAATGCCAACTAGGGATGTCTGTTAATGTTATTGAGCAATCTAATGCTCAAAAGGGGGATCCTTTTTCAAACACTTATAATTCCGGATGGAGGAATCATCCAAATTTTTCCTATAAGAATCCTCCATCCAACCCCTCTTTTCAACCAGCGGCTAGAACACCACCCGGTTTTCAAAATTTTCAAAAAAGTCCTCAAAAATCCAACTTGGAAATTATGTTAGAAAACTTTGTGTTAACTCAAACTAAGCAAAATGAAGAATTCAAAAATCAAACTTCTTTTTTGAATGATACTCTTATCAAGTTAACATCAAAGGTTGATTCCATAGCCACACACAACAAAATGCTTGAAAATCAAATCACTCAAGTGGCTCAACAAGTCGCTTCATCCTCTAGAACCACCGGCAACTTCCCTGGACAGCCAGAACCAAATCCTAAAGCCCAAATAAATGCTGTCACCCTTAGGAGTGGAAAACAATTAGAGGAACAAAAGAGCACCAATGAGAAAAATGTGAGTGAGAAAGAAAATGAACAAAGTGAGGTGATAGAAGAAGAGAAAGAAAAACCTTATGTCTCTCCACCACCATACAAACCACCCATACCCTTCCCCCAAAGATTGGCCAAATCCAAAGTTGAGGAGCAATTTAAAAAATTCGTGGATCTTTTGAAAAAGCTCTACATAAACATTCCTTTCACTGAAGCTTTGTCTCAAATGCCATCTTATGCTAAATTTTTGAAAGAGATTTTGTCTAAAAAAAGAAAAATAGATGACAATGAGACAATAGCTTTGACGGAAGAATGTAGTGCTATCATACAAAATAAATTGCCTCCTAATCTCAAAGATCCTGGAAGTTTTTCCATTCCATGTGTGATTGGGAGTGAGAGTATTGAGAGAGCCATGTGTGATCTAGGAGCTAGTGTGAGTCTAATGCCTCTATCCATTTTTAAAAGACTAGGCGTAGGTGAACTCAAACCCACAAAGATGTCATTGCAATTAGCAGACCGTTCCATCAAATACCCGGTTGGAATTTTAGAGGATGTTCCTATCAAGGTAGGACAATTGTATATACCGGCTGATTTTGTGGTGATGGAAATGGAAGAGGACTCCCAAGTTCCAATTCTCTTGGGGAGACCTTTCCTTGCTACAGCTGGGGCCATCATTGATGTTAAAAATGGTAAACTTTCTCTTAATGTGGGTAAGGAGAAAATTGAGTTTGATTTTGCTAACCTTATGAAAAGCCCTTCTCTTGAGGATTCTTGTTGCAGGGTTGATATAATAGACCATTGTGTGGAAGAATGCATTTTGGAGCCATATTCAAATGATGGGATGAAAACAGGTTTCATAAAAAGCAAGAATAAAAATGTGGCTGAGAAAACTCAAACTGATGACAATTTGTTGGATGAAAACCCTCCCAATAAAAACTTGGGCATTGAAGCCTTAGTTGAAGAAAAATCAGCACCTCTTGCTAAAAAAGATCCAGGTTGAGGTATTGAAAGACAAGCGTCAAGCTAATGACGTTAAAAGAGCGCTGCGTGGGAGGCAACCCACAGGTTTAGCTTTGTTTTATTTTGCTGGAATAAGAAGAAAAGCTACAGATGCTAGTCAATGTGAGCTTTCCTTACCCCTCTCATGTGTTTTTAATTTCATATCATTGAGGACAATGCTTAGTTCAAGCATGGGGGGGGGGGGGGGGGGGTACTTTACCCTTTGTTATTTAATTTCTGTCATTTAAATTCCTGTTATTTACTTTGTGTTGAGACTGGATTTCTTTCCCATGCTTTGTATTGTTGCTGTTTTCGTTTTCTTGCAAGTTGAATGTGAAAACTTTTTAGCACTTATTAATAATTGCATTGAAAAAGAGAAAAAAAATAAAGTTTAGTCTTTTTAGGACCACAAAACTGATTTGTATGACAGACATGTGTTTGAATATGACTTTGAGAATGTTATGCTGGAAACTGAAAATTAGCAATACATCTGTTAGATACTTTCTGTGAACCAAACTACTAAAGGTGAGTCTTAGAGCCTTCACAAGGGGATGTTACTAAAATCACATATTGTACCCCTTATTCATTGCTAAGTGTGTTTTTCAAAATTGCATTATTCCAGAATTTGTTTGTTGACCGTTTTGAAGCGAAAAATGATTTGCAACATGCGAAAGAATCAGGGGATTTTAGGAATTTTTCTTCAGGCCTCAGAATTAGTGTTTGCTAAAAATTTCCCTCTAGTTGCCCCTTTGAGCCTATATTTTTATTCCTTTGGAACCCAGAAATGAATTTTCTTTTGTTTTTGGTAAACTTTGGAATCAGATTGGAGCAACTATTGAATTTGCAGGTTTTTGTCCTACATGCCATATCATATAACTTATGGGCATAAGCTGGTTGTATTGCCATTTCTCCTCCAAAGAAAGAAAAGAAAAATCAATCAAAAAGAAGAAAAATATATAGAAGTGAAAAAAAAAGAAAAGAAAAGAAAAAGAATGCAAAAGAATAGAGGAAAATGGCAAAATCAAGGGAAATCAAAAAGAAAGAGTCCACTCAAATTCTCAAAGACAAAAATCAAGTCAAAGAGAGTGGGCTCAAGTGAAAGAAATGAAGATGAATGAAAGTGGAAGCAAACTTGGAGTCTTAGACAAAAAAGTGCAAAATTGGTAGAAGCTCCATTTTGATTTCAAAGGTTGCTATCATTGATTTTATTTTTAGCCCTTTGTTTTTTTTTCCCTTCTTTCTTATTCCCTACTTAACACTAATACCCCAAGGCCCCGTTACAACCAAAAGTAATCCCATCTTTCGCGTGTTTGTGAACTTTTTAGTAGAGATATTGGTCAATTTACAAGCCTATGGCAATATGCGTTTTGATAAACTTGTGTGCATAATTTCCCAAGTCCTTAAACACTCATAGAGAGATGGTGAGCGAGTGCCTTATTCACAGAATTGTATTTTTCAGGTCACAAGCCTCTAATTGGGCAACCAGCTAACACCTCACTTGTGATACTATCTAATGTCTGTCATATACTTCTGTTTTTGGACTTTTATTTGGCTATCTTTGTTGTTAGACTTCTTGAGAATGCAATTATTAACTTGTGCTTCCTGGTTTGATTGTTCTTGCTTGAGGACAAGCAAAGGTTCAAGCATGGGGGAGTTTGATAAGTCTTATTTTACTATGTTTTTAGCATTTGATTTTAATAAAAATTGTAGAATTTTAGTTTCACTTTGGAGCTATTTTACTACAAAATGTTGGTTTCTATTTTCAGGATCAAATAATGAAGGAATGGAAGAAATTCAGGTGATTAAAGGCAAAGAATAAAAGTTCAAGGACCAAGGAGCAAAATCAAGCAAATGGAGTCAAGAATTTAGTGTTCATGCACGGTCCGTGCCTACTACACGCATGGTCCGTGCTCATTATTACAGAAAGTAGCTGAAAAGACTCAAGACACGCACGGTCCGTGCACCCCAGCAGCATGGTCCGTGCGCCCTGTACGTTGCAGAAGATGGAAAGTTTTAAGACCACGCACGGTCCGTGCACCCCAGCGGCGTGGTCCGTGCACCTTTGTCTGAAGCTAAAAATGTTACAAAACTCTTCCAATTCTTTCATTATGGCTTGTAATTCGAATTTAATCCTTTGTCTACTGATCCTAGGCTATAAATAGGACCTCATTTCAGCTGTAATGGTACCTTTGCATACTTGAAAATTACACTCAAAGTTATCTAAGTTTTTGCTCTCATTTTAGTTCTTGTTTACTTGCTTTCTTTTACTTTCTTGTTCTTTATTTTTCTGCCATTTATCTTCTAGCACTTTTACATTTCAGTTCTTTTACATTTCAGCACTTTACATTTCAGCTCTCTGTTGCTTTCTTTACATTCTTGTCATTTACATTCTGTTATTTATTTTTATGTCATTCTCTTCTACTCCCTTGTCTACTATGATCATGAGTGAGTAGACTTCTTTAGTCTTGGGATTGTGGGACACAATCCAATGATGGGTCCCTAAACAAATCCAAGACTAAACTCTATCTTATTTAAAACTTGATTTTAATCTAATTCCATCAAACTAAATTTCTATTAAACAAATATCAAACGAAGTACCGAGAGGTGAAGTTTGATATTGGAACAAATGGAATTAGACAAGGCAAAGCAAAGCATGAGAATAGCATTGCTAACCTTGGGACAATAAGGTTGTGCTTAATGGGTCTCTGCGATGATCAACCATGAGAATAGGTTTGATCATTGTTTCGAGACACATTCTTGCATTCCGAAAGGAAGCTTGAATTACACCAAAAGAATACCTTGTCCTTAAAACAATTTCAAAATAAGATAGAGAATAGTTAAAGGGTTGTTTATTTCCATCATTGTGGTCTAACCACGATCCCAATGCGTCTTTTATACTTTGAATTTTACATAACAAAAATACTCTCTTTTCAAATCATTCCTTTCAGCTAATCAACATCAAAAAACTAGATTAGTAATCACATTATACTCCCTGTGGATCGATACTTTCTATTACGCGATAGAACCGTGCACTTGCGGCCTATCACTATGGCGGCTAGTGTTTGTTTCTTGTTGCCACACTTCCCCTGATGCAATAATTGTATGCATCATATGGGTCCAACTTGTTCCAAATCTAGCTAATCTGAGAAAGACTGTCAGTTAATTGGTCATGACTCATTAGTGGTGAGAAACCCAGTTTTCTTGAATAATAGGGATCATATTTGACTCATCATGTGCAGGGTCAAGTTGTGTCACAAGTTCTCAGCGTACTTCACCTGTTGTTATTGACAACTCTGCTGCATTGGATACAAAGAAAAGAGGACTTGAAAAGTGTGAGCAGAAGCAAATTGTTCATAGGAAATCCATTGATACCGTTGGACAAAGAACCTCTCAATATAGAGGTGTAACAAGGTTAGTTACTTAGTTTTCTGTTCTTACTTTATTTCTCTTTATTTCTAATGGGTGTTTGTTTAATTTTGTTTATTAGGCATAGGTGGACTGGGAGATCTGAAGCTCATCTATGGGATGTTTGTTAGGGTTTCTATATATATGTTCTTGAAATATCCATATTAATTATTTGATCTTCAATTTCTGCCACTTGCGATGTAATTAGGGTTTTATATCGTGATTTGATTATTGATTGATGTGTTTTTGAGCCTTCAGTTAATATGATTCACGGAGGGTGTCATTCGGCGCGGTGGAGGAGGTAGGTTAGCAGATTCTTCCCTTTCTGTCCCTGTCCTCTTACTATTCCTTCATCTTGTTTCTCTGCATTTTAGGAGTTTCTTTTTGTTTGAAGGAATACATAAATTGAGGGATGATGGATTACAAATTCTTATACTTACCTCAGTGTTGATTAACGGGTATAACATTGCTTCACTTATTATCTATGCTACTATTTATATCCCATGTTTGGAATCTGACCACATATTTTAGATTCTGTGATAGAACCAGGAATACAACAGTAAAAAGTGAGAGACAAATAATAGAATATGATAGGTATATTTCTTTGATTCAGTGCACTATAGAGAATAAAGTGCAAATAACCATGAAAATGGAAACAAAGTGCAGTAACTCTGAGAAAGAGTACTGTACTCCCAGCCCAAGCCTAAGCCAATTCTTGCCTTATTCCCTCTCTTACATCATTCCCCTTTTATTCTATTAGCTCACCCCAAAAGCGTGACCCTCAGCACCCTCCCCACTTGTTGACTCAGCATAGTTGGTTACAACTTTCCCTCCACTACTTTGGGACATTTCCCCTTTTACCCTCTCTAGCATAAACCCTCCCAAACCTATTTGTTTGCCCCAATTCAGCCACACCCATGTTCTCATCAATACTCCCCCCTTCAAAATTCACCTTGTCCTCAAGGTGATTGTATCGATAGACTAGCAAACTTAACGGTCTTCCTCCCGAATCCCACAGTTGCAAATTCAAGGGCTGAGTAATGTAAGAAGCATATTGATTTGCACCGGGATGCCATTGCTTGGAATTCATTTCTGCCCTTAGCCTTCTTGAAGTTTCAGATCCTTGAGGCAAGTGTTCCATAATTGGTTGGTTCCACCCAAACTCAGGGCTTCCACAAAAGTCTTCCTCATATCTCTGAAAGAACTCCATCATAATATTTTCCCCAATTCTAGATGAATCACAGATGGACTTTTTGAGCTGCTCATAGAACAAATGAATGACTTCCTTTGAGATTTTAGTCTCACATTGTACAGCCAAGTAAATGTGAATCCATTCTTGAGATTTGACCCGTTTTTCATTGTCTTGAATTGAGTCTAGTGGTGTTGAAATTTCATCCACAGAGGAATTCACTAGCACCATACAAAAAGCACCTCCATCCCTTAAAATATCATGGACCAGAGCAGTGGTTTTGTATGGATCAATAGAGTTATAATACCCCCATATGGCTATGTCATTTATAAGTAAAAAAAACAAGGCACAACATGGTTGTTTTATATCTTTAATGGATATAGACAAACCAGGGATTTTTAGGAGTATAAGAGAAGTGTTGATAAATTGATCTTGGATTTGTGTTGCTTCTCCTCCAACTCCAGAATTTATGCCTACTAACAGTGTACTTTGATGAACCCTTTTATTTTCTATTCCCTTTGCTTCTTGCAACCATCTCTCCTCATCATTAAATGGGAAAGCTATAATAACATGTCTCTTAAGCATTTTAGAGCTCATAGAAGCACCACCATAATTACCAACAAAATCTATGAGTTGCTGGAAATTGAAAAGTAGATTTTGATGTATTTGATTTTCAGGGACTTCCATTGCATTAGTGTTGGCACTCTCTTCTATGTTCACATTCACATCTCTTCTAATGCCACTTGGATTCCACCCTTCTCTTCTAAAGCCACCTGGATCCCACTTATAGACAAGTGGAGGCTTTTCCATGATTGTAATATTAGTACCACAGCTCCTACCAAACCCCACTAGCAGCATCTTGATTAATATTCCCACTCTTTTGAATAATTTGACAATTTCAATTGAATAATTCTGGTTAATATGGGCAGTAGCTAACTCACTATTGTGCTCATTCCACATTTCTTTCACTTCATCCCTGTCAAACAGATTATAGCCTCCGTGTTCTATATTAATTGGAACTGGAACCTTTATATTTTCCCCTTCATGTTCTTCTTATACCATCCCCTCCTGATTAATAAATATGGTAGGTGTAATAATGAAATTGTGGGCCTGGCCCATTGGATACAAAGTGAGGTCCACTTTCTTTAGAGTCCAACTAGACCCAATCACATTTTCTTTATCCAGGTCCTTTTTTTCTTTTAACACCCCCTCTCTATGTAGCATGGGTCAATGTCACTCACAAGGAATTGGGCCTGGCCCAATGTGATAACCACTGGATCATCTCTTACCTTCATTCTCCTCTCTTTCGCCGCCTCAAGAGAAAGGAACGACGATCCCAAATCGCGAGCCAGCAACTCTTCTTCAACCGCCATGGCTTCGTTTTCCTCCTCCTGCGCCGTCTCCGCCGCGTTTCCGTCACCACCACTCTGCTTCTCTTCCTCAGGCGTCGATTCTGGCCAGGTTTTCTTCGTCCATTCTCGATTATTGAACATTGCTTCAAGACATAGAGGCGGTTCTCCACCATTGCAAATCAGCCACACCTCTTTCATAGTTGTTGTGTCGTTTTGCCACTCTTCTTCCGGCGACAGCTCTTCGTCTTCACTATCCCACTTTGGCTCTTCGTCACCACTGTTCCATTTTGGCTCATCGTCACCACTGTCCCACTTTGGCTCTTCGTCACTTCTGTAGCCTTCTCCCGTCACTAGAGAGTGAAACGCTTCTCCCACTTCGTAAGATGGCCACGCCACCACCGTGAGTAAGTCACTATCTGGCGGTTCTGGTGGCTCCGGCGGCCGTGAATGGAAATCGCTGACAACGGCATCGGCAGCGATACCATTCAGATTTCCCAAGTTCTTCTCCATTTTCTCTTCAACTTCTTCTGACTTCCTCATCGCGATGTGCACAGTGGCTGGTTCCACTGTTTCACCACTCTCTTCGCGAGGACGAGGTCGACGAGAACGACCACGACGTCGCCGTGAATGATGCTTCAATCGTTCCAACCATCGCCGGAACTCATCCATCTGGTCATGCCATTCCACCCGCAATTCATGGATCCGATGCTCCAACACATCCAACCTTCTATCCATAGTTGTAATTGTTGATTGCTTCATCTTCCTTCACATTCACAGGATGCAGAATCGAATCTGCTTTGATACCAATGATAGAACCAGGAATACAACAGTAAAAAGTGAGAGACAAATAATAGAATATGATAGGTATATTTCTTTGATTCAGTGCACTATAGAGAATAAACTGCAAATAACCATGAAAATGGAAACAAAGTGCAGTAACTCTGAGAAAGAGTACTGTACTCCCAGCCCAAGCCTAAGCCAATTCTTGCCTAATTCCCTCTCTTACATCATTCCCCTTTTATTCTATTAGCTCACCCCAAAAGCGTGACCCTCAGCACCCTCCCCACTTGCTGACTCAGCATAGTTGGTTACAACTTTCCCTCCACTACTTTGGGACATTTCCCATTTTACCCTCTCTAGCGTAAACCCTCCTAAACCTATTTGTTTGCCCCAATTCAGCCACACCCATGTTCTCATCATTTTGATAAGAAATTATAGATGTATCTCTTCTTCCCTTAAGGGTGCAATTGGGTTAGGAGAATGTATTCGTGATTTTGAATTTCACAATAGCAACCAAATTCAAAGTTTCACATCATTCATAGCCTTTAGTTGAGGATTAACACCATGTTCTGTTTCTGTTTATATTTCAATTTCAAGTTCCAATTTCAATTTTATATTTCTGCATAATTTAGAGATTGCTTGCTCTGGTTTTGTCAGCACATAAAAGATTTTCAGAGGCTGAAGTGGTGACTGATGCTGCTTTAGATGAAACCGCAAAATGGGAGCAGGGGCCTCTGTATATATTGTTGTATCATTAACTGATGACTTGCTGCATACAAAAAGGATGACAACAACAACATGTCTCTGATGCTGCAGGTTCAAGTGACAAATTGGAAGGTTTTGTATATCCAATACTAGAATCTATCTTTCAGTGGTTACATGTGGATATCTTGGTTTGTTATTTAAAGGAACATTAACATGTATGCATCCAAATATTGTTTTTATATATTATTAATATGTGGCCCATCATGTCTCTGATGCTTTCTTTATGCTTTCTTTTATGTTTTCCTCATTTGGCATCATCTATGTCCCTTAATATAAGCTTTCTCTATTGTTTCCGGTGAGTCATATAAATAATGCTTTAACTTGTGTATCGTATTATTAATAATGCGCCTCATTTAGAGTGTTGAAGTTTTTTCATGATTAAAATTCAGAAGGCGTTGGACTGGAGTTTCGTTTTCTAAAATTGTTGGTACTCTGGAATTTTTCTTGTGTTCTCAAATTTAGTGAATTGTGTTATTGGATGGGACTTAACATGTAAACATGTTTCTATGTTGCTTCTATATTGCAGCCAATGAATATGTACATGCTGATTGATGACTCTTTGTCATGTTGAATGGTTGATTGCATGTAGGTATCTGAGCTCTTAGAATTAGGGAAAACAATGTTTAAGGAGCTAAGCAATGAATCTGAAGAGAAACTGATTATGTGAGCTATGGAATTGCCACTGAACATTCAGAGCAGAGAACTCTTTTTCACTTTAAAATCCGTTATTGTTTGAATTTTAGTGGTATGATCTTTTTAACTTCCAGTTATGCAGAATTCACAAGGAGCGGGTCGGAAAATGGCAGCAAGAAATCAAAGATATGCGTGCACTCAATGCCTCAAATGAAGAAACCAATGCTCTTTTGCATAATGCACGATATATACTTCAGCTAACTCATAATGATTAGCGAAGGTAATTGGCTAATAATGTTTATGTAATTGCTGAGAACATGTCTAAAGAAGAGATCCCATGGACAAGAGAAAAAGCAAGATTGCAAAGACTTGGCTCAAGGCTTACAGAGGGTGAAGTTAAGCAACTTGAAGTTGTTCTCATGCTTAGGCCACTATGTCTTCTTTTTGTTGTTGCTGAAAGTTTTCTTTAATTACATAACTTTGCATAAATTGTAGGCTGATGTAGTAGATCTTTATGACAAATTCAGTTTTAAGAATTTTATGATCTTTAATCGCTAAAAAGTTTGGTGTTGATTCTGATCTTAAGTCTATGATGTAGTTTATTCGAATTTGTATATCAAGTTCAGTTTAAAGAAGAATTTTATGACAAACTGGGATTTTTTGGTAAATAGACATTTCCTGCGGAATTTCCTAAGGACATTTCCTGCAGAATTTTCTGCGGAATCTCCTGCAGAAACTTCCTGCCGATTTAAAATTCCGCAGGAAACAGTTATCCACGAACGAATTAACTGGGAACCGTAATCCGCTGAAAAATCCGCAGGAAATGACAAAAATTCTAGTAGTGTAATCAGGGATGTCAAAAATACCCGCACCCGTGGGTACTCGCGGGTATTACCCGCAACGGGTATGTGGCGGGTAGCTTAACGGGTACCCGCAGGTAGCTTAACGGGTACCCGCGGGTTGCATAAACGGATAATTAAAGTACCCGTTAATAAATGATGCATGGCCGGGTATTGAGGTATCCGTGCCCGCGGGTACCCGTACCCGTAATAAATATACTTATTTGGAAAAAAAATTATTATTATTAATTTTATTGTTGCTTATCTACTTTCATTAACTACTTTTTTTTTGACAAGATTCTTTCATTAACTACTATAAGCTATCAAATAGATGATAAAATAAATGTATAATAAAATGCCTAATTTTTTAGATATGAATGAAGATAAAAAAAATGGTGTTCAAAAGGTTAGTTTTGTTTGGTATTTCGAATTTTATTTTCAAAAAAAATATTTTAATTAATATTAAATGAATGTATAATGAAATGCCTAGTTTTTTTATATGAATGAAGACAAAAATGATGTTCAAAAGGTTAATTTTGTTTGGTATTTCAAATTTTATTTTGGAAAAAAAAATATTTCGATTAATATTAAATATATCTGTGGGTATCCGCGGGTACCCGCAAGAAGACAATACCCGTGAAATACCCGTTACGCGGGTACCCATGTGGGTATGGGGCGGATACGGGTACCGTTTTTATTAAACGGGCGGGTAGCGGGTAACCACTACTCGTGTCTGCCCCGCCCCATTTACATCCCTAAGTGTAATAGCTGGAGAGAATGAAGTGAACTGATCTCGTGCCTTTATTAGTTTTAATGAGAGATCGATGGACAGAATTAAAACGCCTCAATATCCTTTGTTTTGGATTTTCCCTTTCTTCCGAGCTTTCCCTTCTTCCACGTTCTACCAAACCTCACGCCCTATTCTTCCATGACGGGCACGATGGAGAAACGCCGCGACAATGTGGGGAGAAACATCGTGCGGTTGTGTCGGCAACCCCTTTCCTTCTACGTTTCTTTTATCTGTTTGTTTTTTATTTCCTAATTGCTTTCTAACTGCTTTCTCAATTTTTCATTTCTGATCGATTTATGTTATGCAATTGATATATACTTGTTTTTGCTGCTTGCTGAATTTTTCCTATTTGCTTTCGTTTATGTTATGCAACACATATACACTTGTTTTCTCACGGTTCTGATCATATGGCATTAGATGCATTGATAATTTGATAGGATTTTTATCAATTAAGTCATATGGCATTGGTAACTTGATATCACTAGTTTACAAGATTGGCATTGATAATTTGATACCACTAACTTTCAGACCTTATACCGCTTATGCATTTTTTTGCTTGCAGGACTCAATTGATGACAATTTTTTTTTGTTTTACTTGCACTTTCACTAATGCTCAATTATGCCACTTATAATCCAGCAGGTATAAATATGTCATTTAATTTTTTTGGTACGGATCTTACCTACTAGCCAGCGCTTTGATATTGACACGTGAGACTTCTCTTCGCCAACGTCTCCCTAAACATCATCTATAGCCTATATTTTGTCCATATTACATCGACGATTTTGAGTTTGCCTCCCAAAATTTGTTAAGTGTGGAACTTGAAATTTTTGTTCAAAACCGCAACCCAACATAAACTTTCATTTGTTGATTTGTTAAATTAACACTTGTTAACCAGTTAACACTCATAACCAAAGAATTTGCTAAATTCTTAGGTTATTTAAATAGCAATACTTCAAATAAAATGACTATAATACTTAACTACCCCAATAAATTCTATAGATAGATAGATAGATATACTTCAATCACTTCTAATGTAATCCGGTCAATCAAACATAGCACACTAGATCAATCACTTCTAATCCAGTCACTGAAACGTAACACACTAGGTCAATACTTCTAATCCAGTCAATCCAACCTAAGACACTAGATCAAGCCCTTCTAACCCGGTCACTAAAACCTAACACACTAGGTCAATCACTTCTAATCCGGTCAATCAAACCTAAGACACTAGAACAAGTAACTCGAATCCAATCAATCTAACCTAAGACACTAGATCAAGCCCTTCTAATCTGGTCAATCAAACCAAAGACACTAGGTCAATCAAACATAAGACACTAGGTAAATCACTTCTAATTCGGTCACTGAAACCTAAAACAGTAGGTCAATAATCTATTCTAATCTGGTCAGTCAAACCTAAGACACTAGATCAAGCCCTTCTAATCCGGCCAATCAAACCTAAGACACTAGATCAAGTATTTCTAATCCAGTTAATCTAACCTAAATCACTAACAAGCAGTCAAGCACCATTAATATATGGCCACTCAAACCTAACACACAAGGTCAATCACTTCTAATCTGGTCAATCAAACCCAATACACTAGGTCAATCAAATGTAAGACACTAGGTCAATCACTTCTAATCTGGTTGCTGAAACCTAACACACTAGGTCAATCACTTCTAGTTCGGTCAATTAAACCTAAGACACTAGATGAAGCCCTTCTAGTCTAGTCAATCAAACCTAAGACACTAGATCAAGTACTTCTAATCTGCTCATTCTAACCTAAATCACTAACAAACACCACTAATTAGGTCACTCAAACGTAAATCACTAACAAACACCACTAATATCCTGCCACTCAAACCTAACACACAAGGTCAATAACTTCTAATCGGTCAAACAAACCTAACACACTAGGTCAATCAAACATAAGACACTAGGTCAATCACTTCTAATCCAATCACTGAAACCTAACACACTAGGTCAATCACTTCTAATCCGGACACTCAAACCTAAAACACTAGATCAAGCACTTCTAATCCGGTCAATCAAACCTAAGACACTATATCAAGTAATTCTAATCCGGCCAATCTAGCCCAAGACATTAGCAGCCACTACTAATCCGCTTAATCTAACCTAACAAACTAGCAATCACTACTAATCCGGTCAATCTAACCTAACACAATAGCAATCACTACTAATCCGGTCACTCTAACATATGATACTATTATGTTTTTTGAATTTTGATAATCATTAACTAATTATATTTTTATTATTAATCAAAATACAGTTAATGTTATTACATAATCATTTACTATAACATTTCAGATATTATCATAAACTAATAAATTTTAGAGTAAAATATGTTTTTGTTCCATACAAAATTGGGTCCTTCTAAGTTTAGTCCCTACATTATCGAAATAAGAGTTTTGGTCCTCAACTTATTTTTCCGTTTCCATTATTAGTCTTTGACGTTAAATGGTGCTGACTGGGTTAACGGAAATCTGAGTTGGCATTTATACGTGCCATTTTTTATCTACGTGGCTTTATTTTGTGTCCATGAAAGATCAATTTATTTTGTGTCCATGAAAGATCAGTTTATTTTTGACCATTAGATCAAATAAGATTAGATCAAGTAAGACCACTGATCCTATTATAATCTTTTCACACTATATCTTTTTCCACACCATTTTCAACCTTTAAACTCTCTCTCTAATGTTGATCTCCCACTATTCATTAATTCTATTTTACTTCATGCTTTATTGCCTTCAATGTTGGTCACCCATTATTGTATGCTTTTTAATTAAAATCTAAACAACTATCTTCATTTGTGTACCATTCATGATATGTTTTATAATATAGTGTATGTTTTATAATTATCACTCTATCTAACATAATGGGGGTAATATTATTATGCCAAACACTACAACAAACGTTGGAAATACAAATGACTTCAAACTTGTAAATAAGTACAAAGACCTTCAATTTGAGAATTACAACCTTTTTTTGAAGTAGACAATTACAAGCTTTGCAATTAACAAAATGGACATTAACATAACATAATATATACATATAAAACTTACTAAAATAGCCAATAAAAATGCTAACATTAATATGACATAATTACTTTTTTTTTCATGTAGACTTTTTAAAGTTTTTTTAATCATTCTTCATTTGTATCAAATAAATAAAATAATCAAAAAACACATGAATAATCAAAATGGGCTCCATATGGGTTGGCATTTTGACCCGATTTCTTGTTGTCCCTAACCTCTACCAACGTTGGACTTCAATGGTGTTACACACACACAAAAGCTATCTTCAAAAAAGTCTGTTATCGTTTCTACCATGTTAAAACTCTTGTTTCTACCATGTTAAACGATCTTCAACAAAAACAAGTTTAACAACTATTTTCCTCAATTACAACCTTAAGTTCATCCCTTAATCAACCCATTAAATACAACTCTTTGATCCATAACAACATCAACGAATGTTCAACTTATTTCCAATTCCCCTCTTTAATCGTCACTCTGTTTTCCACATTACGTCACTTTTGTTTTCCACCGTCGCGCCAAAAACAAAACCATCGCTCCATGGTACCTGTGGTGCGCATCACCACATTTTGCTGAACAAAAGAACGGCGTTCTGAGTCTTTTTTTTTTTAAATCAAGTGGAGAATACAAACACATTTGTTCAACATAAAACATTTACAAAATCTTTATCTTTAATAAAAATATACTTTCAAAGTATTAATTTAATGTTACAGACAAGGTGCTGATTGGACTGGCATGTCTTGTTTATTCACTCGTTTCGTAAAGTAAATCAATGTGCTGATCGGCTGGTCAAACAAGGTTCTCATATGGAGGCTGGAGTTCATACTTGGACTCATTGTCCTGCAGCTATTTCTTCTACTCTTTTAGCGGATGCTATAGGTGTAGTTCGAATTAGAGCGTAGTTTCTGGTGTTTTTATTTTCATTTGTATCAATTTTTTTTAATGTTACAGACTGCTACCCGTAAAAGTAATGACATACTGACAAAAGTAACACACAAAATGACAAACACCATAGGTCACAATTTATAAATAATTGAGACCCGTTAATGAAAATTAAATTAAATTTACAGAAAATAGACAAAACAGGTACCCAACTTTCATCTTGGCCATAAATTTTTTTTGCCTCCAAATCAACGGTATTTAACACACTTAGGTACCATACACAAAAATATCATTTTGTGCAACTTAAAAGTCACCCTGTGAGTACACCCAATCTTAATTCCATTTTTTCCTTCCTTTTTTCTCGGTGCCGGTTAGCATGGGGAAATGCAAAATTTCCCCATCAAACACAAATCTACTTTTGACTCACTATAGCCAACTTATCCGGTTTTAGCTTCCGTTTTATAAACAACCATAAAACTTTTGGTATTTTAAAGTTTGACCCTAGTAATAATGATAGTGACAGGACACAACACAAGGTTTAGACTTTGCTCTGCATTGTCTGCAAAAAGAAACAACCAACTTTCATAAAAAAAATTTCTTTCCTCATCGTCTTCTGTAACATTTTAAAGCTTTTGAAGCCATTAATTTGCTGAGTTTATCTCTCTCCATTGAAGCCGTCAATCTTTTGAAGCCATTAATTCTGCAAAAGGGATGGGGAGGAGGTTGACGACAACAGGGACCAAGCTTTCGGCTACTGGGATCGGCATCAACATCGTTTTTGGGTTCCTTTAGATCTAGATGTATGATTACTTTGAAACTTTGGTTCTTCAGATCTGTATCTTCGTCTTTGTATTCTTTTCACATGTAAACAATTTCTTTCATTTTTGGATTCTGTTAACAAATGAGGCCTTAGTTGATTTTGATCGGAGAATCTATACCTATATATAAAGGGGATTCATTTTGTAACTGATTTTTTTGGTGTCAGATTTTTCTGACCAAAATACCCTTATAACTACCCACTAACACTATTTCACTATATTATTATTTATTAGCTATATATTATTTAGGCTTAAATACAGTTTTGGTCCCCCAAGTTTTACCAACTCGCACTTTTGATCCCCCAAGTTTTAATTTCACGAATTTGATCCCAAGTTTCCCAATTTGTAAAATCAGGGTCCCCCACTAATCTGGTCAAAATTGATGCTGACCTGTCCAGCACTTAAACTACGTGGCAGCCACGCTGGCATGCCAAAGTGGCTTTTTTATATTATATTTTAACATTTTAACATTTTATATCCATTTTGATTCACTTTTTTTTAATTTCTAATTTCTTAAATATATATAAACAAAATGTTAAAATAAAAATAACAATTTTTAATATAAAAAAGTCACTTTGGCATGCCAGCGTGGCTGCCACGTAGTTTAAGTGGCAGACAGGTCAACATCAATTTTGACCAGATTAGTGGGGGACCCTGATTTTACAAATTGGGAAACTTGGGGGATCAAATTCGTGAAATTAAAACTTGGGGGATCAAAATCGTGAGTTGGTGAAACTTGGGGGACCAAAACTGTATTTAAGCCTATTATTTATCTATTACTTCTATAGCCACCCATCAACCCACCAATACATAAAAGACGGGCTCGAACGGCCCGTCTTTCCCCTAGTAAGATTATTATACAATTTTTTTTGGTCTAAATAAGATTATTACCAATTAATAGATATGATACGTTTTATTTTATAAATAAAAAAGGCCTTAATAGTTTTTGGAGCTGTGAGAAAAGAGTGAGATGTATTTTCAAACACTTGATTTTGTATTATAGTTTATTTTCTATTTTAGTTTTGTTTATTTTATTTAATTTAATTTAATTTCTGACAAATAATGTGTTGGTCCAAGTGGTAACTGGACTTGAATCCCAACACCAATGTCTCGGGTTCAAATATTGAGTGTGGCAAAAACTCACTTGGGAGGGGATAACCACACGGGCCTGAAAAGCCGAAAACTCGTGGCTAGTCAGGCATAGATTAGTCACCGGCAAAGTCGGTGGAAACTACGCACCAATGACATGGTAACAAAAAAAGAGAAGTTTTGTAGATTGTTTGACCAAACACCAAACACCATTTCTGCATTATCTTTGAATATGGTTGCTCCTAGGAAAAACTTTGGGTTAAATATGTTTTTGGTCCCTATAATTACAATGAGTTTTGTTTTTAGTCGCTATAAATTTTTTTAACACTTTTGGTCCCTACTTTATTTTCCGTTAGCAGTTTTAGTCGTCCGCGTTTTATAACGAACGATGTCTCTTTCACTCAGCAATTCCCCTTTATCATTTTTTTTACAATCAAAAAATTCCCTTTATCATTAATATTTAAGTTTACTATAACTATAACCACATGGAAAAGTGTAACCTTTTCAAATAAAACCTTTTTATTTTTTGTCTAGACCAGGGTATCCACCGCCGAACACAATGACTAATCCCCTCGCTGGATTGGAGACACCTCGAAGGGTGGGACAGCTGGCCCAAAGATTAATAAAACTTTTTTATAACCACGGCAAGCAATTTAATTCCTAATCATAATGAATCAAATATAATATTATTAATCCAACATAAATATAGTTGCCAAATTTTAAAATATAAACCATTATGAACCAAAAAATTTCAGTCAACACAAGCTTACAAATGATATTAACCTTGTTTGACCACGAAAAAAAAATATAAAATTTGCAAAAAATAACTTGCCAAAAAATTAAAAAATTACAATAAATAATTCACTGAAAGTTAAATATGTTATTTTAGTGGGATATTTTTGTAAATAAGAAAAGTAAATACAAGCATCTTTAAGGATTACATATTAAACAACATTAACTTGGTTGAAGAAGGTGGAAACAAGTTGCAAGTCATCCATCTCAGCCATCCAATATAAATATATTATATCAACGATGTACAAATGTATTTGTGTTTGATGGGGAAATTTTGTATTTCCCCATGCTAACTGACACCTTTTTTCTCACACTCTTTTTCCTCAATAAACTTAGACTCTTAGAGTAACCTAGAGTTAATATATCTAGAGAATCCATTTGCCAACCATATTACTATTTTTTTGGTTTGTAGACGAAGTGACAATTACCACTAGAAACTCACACACACAACTATGAGGTTCCGAATTCGAACCCGGGACATGATATCCAGCCTAATAATTTCAACATTTGCTAGTTGAGCTAGACCTTACAGTACTACTTGAAAATAAACCAAAGGTTTAAATATGTATTTAGTCCCTGCAAATGTCCCTGTTTTTCGATTTAGTCCTAGCAATTTTTTTTTTAAATACGTCCCTGCAAAATAACTTTTTTTTAAATACGTCCCTACAAAATAAACTTTTTAAATACGTCCTTGCAAAATAGTTTTTTTTTAAATACGTCCCTACAAAATAACTTTTTTTTTAAAATATCACAATTTTTTTTTGTTGGGACGTATTTAAAAAAAAAATGTTATTTTGCAGGGACGTATTTAAAATTCCAACTTTCGGAAGGGCATATTCAAAAAAAAATTATTTTGCAGGGACGTATTTAAAAAATAAAAATTTGCAGGGACTAAATCGGAAAACAGAGACATTTGCAGGGACTAAATACATATTTAAACCTAAACCAAATGCAAAGTCAAATTATGTTTAGTATGCCAACAAGCATTTGAAACCAAACCCAATATGGTCAAAGTACTATTTGAACAATAAACCAAATGCAACGTCAAATTATGTTTAATATGAAAATAAAAAATAAAAATTGAAATTATTAACGTGTCTTACATACTATTTATTTATTAAATAGTATAGTGAAATTAAGGAATTAATGCCTAAATTAATAATTTTTTTTGAAGCAAATGACTAAACTAATAAATAGATGATAAGATGTTGAAAAGTTTTGAAATGTGATATTTGTCAACGTTTAAAGTTTTGACTTATGAGTAAAAAAAACATTTACAGTTTTAAAAGTAGTATCTACAAATAATAAAATTTAAGAAATGTTGATTTTGCAAAAAGTAAAATGCAAACAAAGTAATTTAGAGCTTAACTAGAATTATCAATAATTAATTTAGAAATACTTTTTGGTGTAAATTTAAATAATATTGAACGACAATTGTTAGGGGTGCATCTAATATGGACCTCTAAATCCTTATTGTGTTCTCTATATATGTGAATTTATTGGCCGTTTGTTTACATTTCATAGATAGTTAGGGAAGAACTGAGAGGTGAACCTAATTGTTGGATCTATAATAAATGAACTTGTGACCTAAATCACGAAAGTAGATTTAGTCTTTCGAGAAGCCAATGAATTATCATAGAGCTTAATGAGTTTAGTTTAAATTCTATTACCATAAAAGTAGAAATTGTTTCAATTGAGCACGATTTTTATTACTCGAGAGAGAACATCAACTTTCTTAGGATCAATTCACCATCAAAGAGGATTAAAATCAGTAAAACAAAAGTCAATTTGAAATCATAAATCATCCTTGTGGTAAGTCTCAATCCTAGAAGTCCTTTTCTATCTTATAGTTTTTTTGTTATATTCTACATATTTAATTTTCTTAATATCACTCTCCAGATACTAAACTAATTATCGGTCCATACAAAATAAAAACACTGTCAAACCATACACAAAGTGAGTCAAAATTTAGGATGTTACAGGTTGAGTCTGGGTATAACATTCAGGTCCTTTCACCATATCCTCTTAAGAGTAGCTCTCTTCTGCTTTCCTCGGCAAACATTTCTTCTTTAAGCTCTTAATAGGCCTCACAATAGATTAAACTTCTTCAGAGTTGATGATCTCCACCACGCCTTTTCTTGGGTAGCACATACGCCTTTTCTTCTTAGAAACCTATCTTTTTGACCGTATCAAGCTGATTTTATCAACATCCCTTGTGTGGTTGCTCTTCTTAGAAATAATAGAAGATGATAGAAAGAATAGAGTGAACATAAGCTATTTTGTAGCCTACTAGCCCGACGTTTTGCCCATAATTAAGCAAGTCGGCCAGCAACCCAGCAGATTTTGGGTGTTAACAGATACATTTACCAAAAAGTGATTTTTATCAATTCTTGTTTTTTTTGGATAGGTTAGACCAAAATTGCTTTTAGGTGTGAAATTACTGAAATTGAGTTTCAATTTATAACTATATTAGAAACTTAATATTTGATAAAGCAGACAATAAAAATACCAAATTAACTTATATAATATCTAAATTTAAATTATAATTGGAGAATATAATTTAAAGTGCAATTTACGTTGTTTGAATAAAATTGCTTTTGAGTGGATAATTACAAAAATGGGTTTGAATATTTATATATGTACTTTTGTTTGATGGTTGTTAAATAAAATTTACCGATGATTTTTTTTTCTCTGCTAATTTACACATACTTTCACATTTTTTTATATTAAAAAAATATAGAGCTTCCATATTATTATAAATTGGAAACTTTTTATGTAAAAAAATAGGGCACCTCACACAAAAAGTTTCCAATTTATACCGAGCGTAAGCTTCAAGCTTACAAGGAAAGCACTAACGTCCAAGTCCAATGAAGGACAACATCATACTCAGGTATAGCCGAGACTTCTAAATAAAGTAATAAGCATATGTCCAACACCTAAAACACCTAAGATCTAAACGAATTAAGTAAAACATAAATCATAATCATACCCTAGTAGAACCTACAGCAGCAAAAAAAAAATTAAGCATTAATATAAACCCTACAGCCTCACCATTTTTTTATAACCACGTTGTTTTGATTTTTTTTTGTCAAGAACGTTGTTTTGATTTTGAGTTACAAATACAATATAATAAAGGTCCATACTTTCTATAATCTCTCTCTACTCACTGGACACCTTCAAAACAAGCGAAAAGACAAAAATGCTATTAATGAGAAACACTTGCTCCTTTTTTTTCCTGGGTTTACGTAAGTTTGGAAACTCAACTTTGGTACCAGTTCGGAACAAAAGTTTCGAGTGTTATATCTTGGCAGACACCCCTTTAATGACGATTTTAACAAGTCCGAAAGTTGTAAACCAAACCAGTTCGAAAGTTATGGATAGAACGGGTGCGGAACAGATGTCCTGAACCTTTGCAAGTTCTGTATTTATGAAATTCCGTGTATTTGATTTGTTAAAAAACAGAAATTATGTTTGTTAAATTTGTATTCGTCATGAATAAAATGAAAATTTTATATATAAATAAACGAGTGCTAAATGTAAGTCATATAAAAATACAACGATACAACCAAAATAACGTCCAAACAACTACTGTGTCTGCCGCCCTCTCCTCTTGTATTCGTCATGAATAAAATGCAAATTTAATATATAAATAAACGAGCGCTAAATGTAAGTCATATAAAAATACGATACAACCAACATAACGTCCAAACAACTACTGTGTCTGCCGCCCTTTCCAGTATTCCCCACCACGAATCTACTTTGGAATCTTCCCCTCAAGCACCTCCTCCATCTCATCAAACAGTTCCACCTCATCTCACCAACCGGAAGGTGGAAGCTGCAAGTGTCTGCCTGCCATCTCTCAACAAAGGCATTCACCATGCCGACATTGTTGTTGGTGAACCCTAAATCCCGAAGGAGATACAGACCAGATGCCTTGATATACTCCTAAGGTTGTGGTTATGAATTTTCAGCAGCTCACGTTCCTACATTTGTGATTGTATCAATTATTTAAGAAAACATAACACCTGAAAAACTTAGTTAATTTAAATAAGAATAAACTTATCGTCCCCTCCCATATCAAGCTGGCAACGTGCGAGCCATAGGAAGGAAATACAGATCTGTCATCCGAACCACCACTCGGAAACGGGAATGTGGCTGGTGCCGAAGTGGAGGGTCTCGATGTAGAGGGCTCACTAGCTGGGGCAGCGACATCAGTAGCAATAGGAACAGGACCAACTAAGTCAGCAATTACAAAATCAGCAACATCGTGTTGAAGGTCATCATACTAAAGAGCAGCATCAGCATGTGGTGGGATGGTCCGTCCGCGTCCACATCCACGTGCACGCATGTACGCATTTCTATTGCTAACAGAAGCTGTAGGATGCACTCTATCATCAACGTTTCGTGCCTGTCTAGAACTACCACCTCCCCTAGTCTTTGCCATTCCTAAAAAACATTAAATATAAGTTACAATTCAATAAATAAAATCAGAATTGCCAGTAGGGTTCAGAAATTTAAAATTGAATCAGAACGCAACTACTAAACCATGCAGACATTAAAAATGGCAGAAACAAAACCGAAAGGAAGATGATTTAAAGAAGCATACCTGTTAGCAGCATGACTGAGTGTAAGAGAGATGGATATGGAACCCGATGTGAGAGGTTAATGGAGAGAGTGATGCGAGAATGAGGGAGAAGACGGCGAGAGAGATTGTGAGATAGGGAGAGAGTGAGTTCGATTGTTTAGGGTTGGAATGAGGGTTTGTGGGTGTGTTTTTTGATCAGTGTTTGTGGGTGTGTGAGAGTGGGAAAGGGTGAAAATTTTGTTTAATGAAAGAGGGGTATTTTAGGAATTTCAGGGGATTGGAGGTGTCTAGCGAGTAAGAAGGGGTTGTAGGAAGTATCAGCCATAATAACTGAGCCCGAGATTGTAACCCAAATAAAATGGCCCCAACTCCTCCAATCTTCAACCTAGAGACAATACACTTTCAACAGAAGGCGCTGCAACAGCTGCCCACAAAAAAAGAAGACCCTGCAATGCAACACAGACGAGGACAGAAGTGGAAAGCTTAAAAACTGCTCCGTGACTTTTTGGACGAAACGCACGTCTGGAAAACAAGTTGCAAATCACCCAAACAAGCACTTAACCTACACTCTTACCCGCGTCCGCGCGAGACACAAACTGATCAACTATGCAAGAAGAATCAGCCGCCAGGAGCGGCGGAGGAAACGGCGGAGCAACTATAAACATACATACAAAAGTGACACTCGAAGCTAAACTGAAGGAATTGCTACACAGAATCACTTCGGCAGAGATAAAACTATGCTCGGACGCCACAAAAGAGTTCATAAAGCTCTTAAAAAGCGACGACGGAGGAAAACTTCTCCACATTTACGTTTCCGGTTCCCCTAAGTGTTCTGAGTTAATAGAGTCTTTGAAACTAAGGCAAGGAAAACAAGGTATGCATTATGTATTCAAGTTAATATCTGCAATACTCAGTCACCGCGACGGTAAACACAAACGCGCTTTTAGCTCTTCCGGCGACATAGCCGAAAGCACTTCTAGCGATTTGAATAAGTTTGCGCGGTTGCTTGTTGATAATTACTTGAGTGATTTATATAAAGAGTTGAACAGTAAGGAAAAGAAGCGCCAGAAAGCGGCGCTGTTGCTTGCGGCTTCGATTGTTCGGAGAAGCCAAAGTTTGGCTTCTGAAGTTGCCAAGAGCTTTGATTTTAAGGTCGCAGGATTTTCAGCGGTTGCGAAGAAGAGTGAGGGTTTATTGAGGAAGTCGTTTGTTGGATTTGCAATGTCGTTTTTGGAGGTTGGGAATCCAGGGTTATTGCGGTCGATTTTGCGACAGAGGGAGATGTATTCCGGTGTGCTTCCTAGATTGGGAGATGATGATGATGAGACTCTGGTTTTTGTGTTGTCCACGTTGAGGGACCGTGTTCTTGTTGAGGAGTCGATGGTGCCACCGGCGTTGAGGAGTGTGTTGTTTGGGAGTGCTACTTTGGAGCAGTTGGTTGATGTTTGTGGAAGGGAAGGTGGTGGAGATGCTGCGAAAATTGCTTTTGATGTTCTTGTTTTGGTTTGTACTGGTTCTAGTAATGGATTGATGCCTGACTTGAAGAGGCGTCCGAATCCGTTGAAGGGTAATCATAAGAGAATCATGGACTTGCTCTTGGAGAGGAATTTGCAGAGGAATCAGTTGAAGCTGCGGCCTACTGAGGTTCAGTATCACAGGGATTTGCTCTTGGCTATTGTCAATGCCAAAGCTTCTTTTGGTTTGTCATATTTGAATAAGTTTCCTCACAACATTGAAAACTATAAAGCGTCCTCACGGTCTTCATGGTTAGTATCGTTTACATTGTTGGATTTTTATTTGTCATTGAAAACTATAACTTTATATGTATGATATATGATATATGATTAATGTTTGCAAAAGATAGTGAATACCCGCCAAATAAAGTGAGCTTAGTCTTTATCAGTGGTACATAAATGAGATTTTAATTTTTGATCCAATAATAAAGAGATGTTGAAAAAAAGAATATCAATGATGGTTTTGGTAGCAGTTTCTCTTATCTGTGTATTTTTTGTCCCATTCATTATGTATTTTCCAATGATGACTGATGTATTTGCAGGATTTCTGCTATATCTTTGGCAGCTGATTTGGTTTCATCTGTAAGTAATGGTCTTTCCAAGGAATTCACTGATTCTGGTTCAAATGGTCGACTCTCTGTTGACAACATGGACTTCCACAGCATTGTTAAGTGCTTGTTTCCTCGTCCATTCAGCAAGTCCTCGTTTAAGAAGGGATTGCAGCATCCTAACTCTTATGTTAAACATGGTACTCTAAGGCTTCTTCTTGAGTTGTTGAAATTCCTAGACACTCTTTTTGGTGGTTTGAACTGTAATTCTAGTTCTGGTGATCCATTCATGCAACAAATGTTGTCTCTCAAGCAAGAGATTCAGAATTATGTTCAAGCTTTTCTTCCTGATTTGAAGGTTTTATTAAGTCAACTTCCCTCTTTAGACGCCAGTTCTGAAGCCCAGAACTCAGGTTTGAAGAGAAATGCATGCCATCATGAACATGACGGCAACAGTCGAAAGAAGTTAAAAATGGATACTTATGAGAATGACATAGACATAATTGTTGGAGGGATAAGTTCTGCTCCAGATATTGATTTGACTGACAACACTGGAAAAGTTGACAGTGCACTGATACCAGATGATGCAAAGGATCCCATGAATAGCATTTGGGAAATATGGGGTGTGGACTTTCATTCCGTTGATGTTAGCACTCTGAATGATGATGCAGAATCATACTTACGGTCTAAACTGCTTGATGCTGTCAGATATTATCGTGTATGTTCTGTTTCCCCCCCTAAATTTGTTTTATTTGAGCAACTGGGAGACACTAATGTTCAAGCTGGTAATTTAATAGAAATATACCTTGTGATCAAACAAGAAACAAAAAAAAGGAAATGCATATTGTGAATTATTTTATTGTTTTGATTTAGCTTAGTTCCTTTAGATGATTTTGTTTGTTTAGCATTTTGGTTGGTTTCTGGAAGATTAGGTTGTTATACTCTTAGTGTCTTGGCTACTAGCCCCCAACTTAAACATCCACTTATCCTTTTTTGTTGAATGGTCCCGATTAAACTTTTTAAGTGGTTGTCCGCAGTAAACCTAATAAACCATCATTATTATCTCAGGGCTGTTGGCACTTGGCATGCCTTATAGTTATCATTTTAAGAAAAATAATATTTTTATGATCTAAAAGCATCTGTTTGCTCTCTTAAATGACTTTTTATATTTTAGTGTTTTTCTGTATTAGTAATAGTATTATAATTTATAGGAACCAGAAAATAGATAAAAGAATATGGACCAGTTTGAAAAAGAAAGAATTCTCAACATTTAAGATGTGTTCTGTGTCTGTCTCCAATGTCACTTACTTATTTGGTCTATCAATAACCTTAGTGCTTCTTTTGTTTAAATTTGCTCTCTGATTGGCACTTGTAGCTACTTTTTACATCTTTGTGGCATTTAGCGATGCTGTTATTTGACCCGCACAAAATCAGCATAATGCTATAAACCTTATACGTAAACTAGACATAGTTGGAATTTAGTTTTCTTTGTTAGCAGAAAAATGTCAACAACAAATTATATTTTGGGGATTTTAAGTGCAAAGTATCAATAACTAATGCAAATATGTAAGGAGTTATCTTAAGTTTCTTTTCTTTTTTTTTTCTTATGCAGCGAACTCTGCCTTTCACTTCGGATCATTCCTTTGAATCTTTCCAACGTCTTTTCAAAGGTCTTCTCAAAAATCCATTAGAGTTAACAAGTCATGTGCAGATCTCATTGTTGTCTTTGCTTGTGGATTACCTTGAATGGTGTCCCGACAATGAAATTCCTATAAGAACTCCAGACAAGTTGTACAAATATCTACAGCCATTCATTAAATTGTTTATATTTTCACCAATCAATGAGACAAGGGATCTGGCATACAGGTTGGCCATTGCAGCTATGTTCAGTACTGGTGCTTTTGACAAGAACCTCCGTGAGATAGAAGCATGGTTTTTATTTTTACCAGGTTTCCTCAGAAAGAAATACCCTGTTAATGTCTTGGAGGTGGATGCTTTACAGAGTTTGACAACATATGTGATAGAATTCTTATGTGATGCTGTTTCTACACTTGGGAATAATTTAGTCAAGTATTGGAATACCCTAAAGAATTATGTAAATCATTTGGAAGTTGGTAAAGGTAATTAAGTTATAATTTATAATAATATCATCATTTATTTCTTTGCACATGTGATTTTAGTCTAAAATCATTCATATTATAGGCCGATTCTTTTTGTTTTCGTTCCACTGCATTTTTGATCTTGGCATGGTAAATTCATACGATTAGCATCTGTCCATCTGACTTTGGAATACAATGCATCAGCTCATTTTTTATGGTCATATTATTATCCGGTAATGGTCCCAGTGTTTTGGTAATTTCTTGGAATCGTTACTATCTGGTGTTACCAAAATTATGAAGTAACATTTGGTTGGATCATAATCATTATTGCTGAACTAGTAGTTTCCATTGCAGATATATCACCTGCTTTCAGCCCTTTTATCATATGTGTACTGGAGAAGTGTCTAAAGGTGATCCGATCTAAATCAGGAACCTGCTCATTGCCTAAGAAATCTATGATATTATTGTACACTTGCAATACAGTCAAATATCTCTTGCAAACACAGGTACCTACATTTTTAGACATCTTTATTGTATTTTTCTTGCAGTTTGTGGTTGTCTAATATTATTATATCTGCACTCTTGATAGGTCAATGCTGAATTGTTATCTGCTTTAGTTAATGCAGACTTGACCAATAGACTTGGTGGCAGTTATGAATATGATGAAGTCTTTCCTGAGTGGAAGCCTTTGAAGAATTTGTTGGGCTTTGTGGAGATCACATCACACCAACAAACTTGTCACCTCTTCTCTGGCAAAAAAGAATCTGTCCCTCCTGATGGTTCTTTGGGAAGTGCACTTGGTGATGTACATAGATTATTAGGTAACAGGGCTGGTCATGATATGGCCGAAACAGCCATAACTTTCATATCCAACATTATACATGAAGGTACTGATAAAGTTTCGACGGATCTGCCATCATGTACGGTCATTTCACCTGACTTACTTGGAGTTCCTTTCTCACTCTTATCATCAGTAATTTTTCTTGATTATAGCGTTCTTCTCCATGCTTCTAAGTTGTGGCCTGTAATGTTCTATGCTGGCTTGGATGTGGCCGTATCAGATCTTGTTAGTGATAGTCAAAATGCCGCTCCTGTTGGAACCTCTGATCATACATTGTATCCAGACTCTCCAACTTGTAGCCAACTTTTAGATACTTCTGAAGCTGATGCTGCTGCATTTAGTATCCTTCTAAAACAGACACCTTTCCATGTGATGTTTCCTGCAATAATATGTATGAATGGTCCTAACGCATCAAAACTATCTAAGATGCAAGAACTTCTGCTGCATAAATTATCTGAATCCATGAATGATCATCCACTCCTTCCCAATCTGCAGCTTGTGCTGTTCTGGACTCATCAGATTCAGTTATGTCGTGAAGTTATCCCATTAGCTGAATTTGAGCAACTTTTGAATCTCTGTGTTATTCTGGTACAGAACTTATTAGCTCATTTATTGGTTGCAGAAACTGGCTCTGGCTGGTCTGTAAATTCTGCTTTCGCTTCATCAAGCCATAACATTCAAGAAGTGATTAAAACCATTTGTTTTCATCCTTCTGTTTTAATGTCATTATCTTTTTCGTTGGAAAGTAGCCAGAACTTATCAAATGGAAATATAGGGACTGGCTTTGATATCTCAGATGCACTGTCCAGAGAGGGGGCTCACAGATTTGGTAATCCAGTTTTAAGTATATTGACAATGGCGCTAGACAAAATGTGGTCTCTATTTGGTGCCCACCTTTGTGCATCAAAAGCTCAAGATGTTGCTAATAATTTTGTGAAAATCTTTAAAGGCCTTCAACAGAAGCTGTTTCTAGATTTCAAAGACAGATTTGAGATGTGTGTTGGTACTAAAGATATGGTGCCTCTCCTTCCAACACTGAATGCGTTACGTGCATTGCGTCGTTTTTTATCTCCTTTCCAGCTTCTTGAATTAGTAGATTGGATATTCCAGAGAGTTGAGATGGATGATTTGTCAACTAAAATATCCTCTTCCTCTGTCGGATGTTCCTTAGCTGCTGATGCTTTCGGCGCTTTGTCTATTTATTTTCAGCTGTCAACTGCAAACAGGGTACCATATGATTTATTTTGGGAGATGGGTGAAAATAATATGAAAGCTGATATTTTTGAGCAGATCTACAGTAAGGTAGTCGGTTTTTCTGTAAATTTTGAAATAGATTGTTTAGATAGATGCTTGCATGAAGCTGTCAATGCTTTGTATAAGCAGAAATATATGCAACAAGAATCTTTTCATCCTTTGTTGTTGGTCATGTGGAAAATTATAATGATTACTCCAGTTAAATGTCTTTCTCATTGCATTTACAAAATGAATGCAAAGAAAGCTAAATTCTTACATATTCTCACTGAACTGAGCTCTCTGCATTCATCTCTATTCGGACATCTATTTCTGGGTTTAGTGAGTAGAAATTTACATCATGATACTGGTGTGACAGGAGCCTCGGATCTCGCTCTTTCAAAAGATCAGATTATACTGCTTCTACCTGCCTCTTTATCATATTTGAGGTTGATTTTTAAGGGACCTGGGCAACTGGGTCACACAGATTTTAAGCATATACCTCGCTTCTATTCAAAAATCCTTATGAAAGGTTTTCGTCAGTGGAAGAGCTTTTCGTCGAAAGATATGTTTGAGGAAGAGTATGGAGAATTCTTCCCATCATCTGTCCAAGAAGTTCTCTGTCTTTTTGATTGTAGTCTTCTTGGAAAATCGATTCATATGTTACAGTATCACTTTGCTCTTAGTGGAGATTCGGTGAAATTGAAGAAGCGACTAAATCTGTTCAAATTCGTTTACCCAAAATTTGCTACACATGATGAGCTGATGGACTGTGATAGTCAAGCTATTGATAAGTATTCTCTTCACCAGTCTTTGAACATAATCAATCGTGTTATTGCAAAGATATCACTTTGTAAAATATTATTGTTTCATGAAGCTGATGGGGATTTGAAAGAGGTTGCTGTGGGAATGCAAAGAAAATTGGAAGCATCCAGGATATATTTCATAAACGTTTTGGTGGAAATTTGGCAGCTCATTGTTAGGAAATTTTCTTTAGACTTTGATCAATCTAGAACTGGAAAAAGCACACAAATTTCATTGCTGTATAATCACTTGGAAGTTTTCGTGTTAACAAATATTCTTGAATTGGCTGTGGAGATGCAACCTGATCTAATTCAATCACAGTCCATTCCCTTCCTTGAACAATTAATCAAATCTGCTCTTCTCTATAGGTTTAGCGATCCTACAACAATGAAAACCCTCCGGGTTATGTTAACTCAGCTTAATGAGGGGATGCTATCATATGATCTATATCTTCAGTTGTTAATTGCTCACTCTCAGTTTGCTCCCACTCTCCATTCTGTGCACAAACCAGCTGGTTCCTTTTTGAAGCCTGTATCCAGCATTCTGAAACGTCTGGTTGTTCCCTCCCTTGACCATTCTGAAAAAGATGAGATGCACAAAGAACCAACTACCGAGCTCTCTAGAGGACCTTTGGAGATTGTTAAATTGGTTTGGATGCTCTTGCAGAAAAAGGCTCGTCAAACTGTTTTAGATTCTAGAAATGACATTGGCATAAATTTAAAACAACTGCATGCACTACTACAACATTCCTACGGTGCTACACTCAGTCAGATTGATTTGGCTATTTACAATCTGATGCAACAAATTGAGTCTATGACCGGATCATGGCCTCAAAATGTTGGGTTGAATTCAGAAGCAATTGAGGAATGGACCAAAAGTAAGCATAGAGACAACTTTCCAATTGATCCTGACATATGTGTGTCAACAGCTCTCTATTATCCTTATGACAGAAGTATCTCTGATGAGCTCCCATCTGTAAACAAGATTGAAACTGAAACTGTGAGGAAAAAGGTTGAGGCATGTGTTTTAAGTTACCTTCCCATAGCAGTGTTCGTTATTTGTAGCTTTGTACCTGTTCTAGGTTCCTGTCTTAATTTGAGCTAACTATTTAACATCCTATACAGATACATTCTTTTCATGGTGAAGTTAGAGAACGTTATGATCCTGTATTTATCTTGCATTTCTCAATTCACGGCCTGTCAAAAGCATATATAGAGCCTGTGGAGCTTGCTGGGTCAGGGTTGCTCGCTATTGCATTTGTTAGCATGTCTTCTCCAGATCTTGGGATAAGGAGATTAGCTTATGGCACACTTGATAAATTTAAGAATGCATTAGAGGTTGGTAATTGGTTTATCAGTTTATGCTCGTTGTTTCCCTATCATCATATAAAACTTCATTAGGGGAATACGAGATTTACTTTTTGCATAGGTTTTACGATTGAATTGGAAATTTACTTATTTGTATTTGATTGATACTTTCTTTACTTGTGATAAGCTACTTTCTTATGCAATAATCTGATGAGTTGGGGAAAAATGGGTGTACTGACTGTTCATTTCCCAGGGGCATTTTCTAATGATGCATTTCAAATGTTTTGGAAAGAACAAGGGGAAAAATTGGTGTACTGACTGTTTTCACTTTGCTTTTTGTTTTAAAAATTGTATAGAAAATGTTGAAAACAACTAATACTGTATATTCACCATTTCCTGTATAATAAATATTTGAAAACAAGAAACTCATTGAAAACTAGGTGAGAGCAGTTTTATAATTATTTGTGAAGACCCAAAACGAAAAACAAAAAAATGTTTTCTCAAACCAAACTGCCCCTTGTATTCTCTGTTCAACCAGAGATAGAGGATCTTATGGGGATATGAGAGTTTGGAAGCCTCTCAGACGCCTAGAAGTCAGAAAATTGTGCAAAGCTAAGGCCAATATGGATTTTTGTTCAATCATTATGGCTTGGGATTTTTTCGGGGCTTACCTTTAGGCTTTGTTGCTCCATGAAGATGGCATTATTATAAATTCAATTATTACATTTGATTCATGATTTTTTTTGTGTGTGCTTCTTGTTGCACATATGTTTGTTGTTGAAAGATTGTGATTGATCAACAATTGAAATGTCTTACAGAAGTGCCAAAAGCGGAAGGATGTAATCGGACTTCGGCTTCTATTGAATTCTATTCAAAACAGTATAGAAGAGCCATGGCAAAGAATCCCGTCTGTTATTGCTCTATTTGCTGCAGAGGCATCTTGTGTATTATTAGATCCATCACACGATCATTATGCTGCTATAAGCACAATGTTGATACACTCTTCTAAGTTGAATATGAAGGTATATATATCTGTGGCCTTGAAACTTTCTTTCATAAAGTGGTTTGTTCCCCTCTGATTTACATAATTTTTTGCATTGTAAGGAATAGTAATTCTTAAGTTCCACTTGCCACAACTTTGTAGGTTATACCTCTGTTTGATAACTTTTTTTGGAGTACATCTGTCAATTTCAAAGCAGAAAGATCTTGGATGCTTCGGCTAGTATATGCAGGGCTAAACTCAGATGGTGATGGCATAATATATATCAAGAACTCTATTCTTGAGAGTCTTATGAGCTTTTATGTCTCTCCTCTTTCAGATATTGAATCAAAGAACTTGATTATTGAAGTAAGCAAATGTTCTTGAATTTTTTTTCCCTTTTGACCAAAACTATGTTTCTGCCCATTCCCAACTTCATGAATTCACCTTTTAACTTAGTTGTCAAATTTTGAATTGGATCACGAATTAGAATACCAATTTTTTAAATTATTGAATCAACTAAAATAAATTTACGATTCACAAACCAAAAGTCAACTTAATATATCTAAATTAACATTTTATCAGAATGGAATATTGATTTCATCTCATAGCAGTAGCACAATAAGTTATCAGAATGTATGATAATTCTGACAACATCCCTTTAAAGGATGTTCCGAGTGTCAAAGACAACATCCATCTGCTTTATGAAACATGGGGATCCATGGGTGAAGTATGTTATAAACTAGATTGGTGTCTCCGAGTGTGACATGCCTACCTGAAAGACTGAAACTGAAAGAAATTTTAGTGGTGAATGGTGATATGAACTTGTTGGTCAGCTCTCAATTTAAATTGCTTGTATATTATGCTTTATGATGAAATATTCCTTTTTCCTATGCGAGATTCTTACTTTGACTCTACTCCTTTGAGTATCCTCTACCTATATAATATAATGTAGGGCTTTCTTATTTGCTTTGCAGGTTATAAGGAAAGCTGTCAAATTGCAGAAGGTTGCTCGGCATCTAGTGAAACACTGCTCTTTATTTTCATGGTTTTCGTCTCTCATCTCAGTTTCAAGAGAGGGGCTTAATGGATATAATAGATTTTTCTTGAAGCACATGTTGGTAGTACTGCAGGTAAGTGCACGATTCTCAGTCAGTTTGCCGCTGGATGGGACAAGGTCCTCCACCCTCTTCCTTACTTGCACCATTTATTTTGTTTCTGATTTTATATGTAAATGTTTTCCTGATTTCCTTTTGAATGTGTTGGGGGTTTGTTAACTATATGACTTAAAAAGCCTGCATATTTTGTTCATTGACATTGGTGTAGCCAAGTGGTACACACTACACGCACGCTTCCACCTATTGTCGTGGTGTAGGTGGTTGTTGTTCATTGAGCTTGGTGCTGAAGAGGGTACGTTTGATTCTTTGATAATCCATGTTTTTCTGAAGAGGAATTTCAAATCATGATACAATGATTTGGCTGTCTGTTGTGGTCTGCCTACCTAAGACTAGTCCTGAAAAGTACTTCATCCTGATTTCGTTGGTGTACTTGATCATTTACCTTTAATCTGAATCTTTGACCGTTATTATCTACTTATCAGCTTGCATTGGCTTCAATACCATAAACGTTATCCCCTAAAATTGTTACCCATAGCCGTCTTTTTTATTCTTTTGATTGTTTGACTTCAAACTATATATATTGATTGATTAGCTAACGTTATGTCCTACCATAAGACTTGTCTAATTTTGTAGCCCTGTTTATGCTTAAAAACATATAGGTGGTGTCCTATTTATTTATTTATTTACGGATTTTCTTCTTTTGCACTGATTAGCCTTATCTTATTATTTAGGTTGTCAATGATGTTATTTCATCTGAAAGCATCTCCAAGTGGTTGCAAAATCATGGCCTTGAGCAGCTCATGGAGCTTTCATTAACCCTATTCAACTTCTTACTCGATGATGTAACAATGACAAATGAAACTGTGGGACTAGTTAATCCTTTTCTACAAATGATAACGTCGGTATTGAAATTATCTCAAAAAAGGAAAATATGCCAGCCACATTTTACCTTATCAATTGAGGGATTATATATGATATACCAGGCTGGCAGTGTGTGTAATCAAGCAACAAAAAGTATTAATCCCAAGTTAGCTCTTGAAGCCATACTTACGAATGCACCTCCTGTCTCTCTTTTGTTAATGGTACTTTCACTCACCCCTTCATTTATTTATTTCTTATAAAAAGCTCGATTATTAATTACCGTATATTTTTCAAATAGTTTGTTCAAAGGCATAGGAGAAACAAATCTTGGATTGTTTATAAATGATACTTTTATTATATTTTTAGCTGTGCAGGAGTCCAGTTTCTTTTTGTTAGAATATAAGAAAATATGTTATATTATCATGATATTATGTTAGAGTATCAAATGAGATTGGTTTCTTATCTTAGAGTTAAATTATCTTAGGATTAGCTTCCATGTAAGTTGGCTATTATTGTGGTTCGTTTCCTAGTTTTCCTATTTAATTAAGATTAGGAGCTATATATTCTTATATGCTTGGGTACCTTGCAAACTGTATATAATAAATTCTTTTATATCACGTGATTGTGAAAGTGTTAATTTGGATATATATTATATCGATTTGTAATTGATTTATTTGGCTTGTTGGTGGTTTTCTCACGCTAGAATATTAAATTTGTTTCCTTGGTGAAATCGTATTTTCAGCCTACAGCTCTATTTTGGATTAAACCAAAACATCAGTATATACTCATCAAAAAAACCAAAACATCTATATATTTTGACCTTTTTGATTTCAGTAATTGATTTTGACAATTGGTGGGTTGATCCTATGACTATATACAATGAAAAATAAACATGCTTCTGCATGTTAATTATTTTTCCCTTTTTCCCCTACATGTTTGTTTTCTGCCAAGTGAGTAGTATTAGTATATACATTATTGACATATAGGGCCCGTTTGTTACAGTTTTTTTATGAGAAAAATCATTTTTTTAATTAAAAAAATCATTTTTAACGATCCTGATTGTGTTTGTTTTAGCTTTTCCGAAAAATCATTTTCTTAAAAAAATCATTTTTATCCTTAAAATGAGAATCCAAAAAGTATTAATCCCAAGCTAGCTCTTGAAGCCATACTTACGAATGCACCTCCTGTCTCTGAGTGGGACTTGCATCTGAAGATCTGAATAACAGCACTTGTGTATACACAGGATCAGGAAAGGCTTCAAAGATTTATTACCTGGGCGATTACAACTGCTTTGCAGTCAGAATCTTCACAGAGGCTGAGGTCCAATGATTCTCGCATCATTCTCAAAAATAATTTAGGGGACGAGTCTCATGATGACTCAGTAGTATCAAAACTTCTGCGCTGGTTAACAGCATCAGTAGTCATGGGGAAGTGTTATCTGAAATCCAATGATGTGGATTCGGGATTTACTGAATCACATAATTTCGAATCCCTACATTCTTTACTGGTGCATGTGGAAAATACCTCCGGACAAAGACATAATATTAATATCGGTAGTGAGGAGTTGCTTGCTTCTACAATTTTCTATCTCCAACTTCTTCCTGGTATAAATCATGAAGTGCTACCGTCGGTTGTTTCTGCTCTCTGTCTCCTGAGTTTTGGTTCCTCTAACTTAGCAGGTATCCTACTTTATAGTTTATTCATTTAATATGGTTTACTGAGTGCAATTGTGGTGATAGGTTAGGGTTGACTATTTACTTAGATATTATATCAACACTCTTGCTTTTGGCCAGATATTTGATTTTTTTACTTCATTCTGTAGTTGACAGAACTGAGATATTGCAAGGCTACAACACTCTAATATCGTCACATTGTTCAAGCGTGCGGTGTCCTCCTGAAGCTAATCCTGCTTGGAGATGGTAGGTTTTCTGAGTCTTCTAATATTTCCACCTTTGTTAGATATGTGGTCTGTAGTCATAATGTTAAATGAGGGAAACACAATTCCTTGGTTGAATTTTATGTTTCTTTGGTCACATCTGATTTTTTCTAATCCCAAAAGGGTCGAGCTACAACTTTGCCGGGTGTCAAACCGGCTTCTTTGGTAGAATCCCTTATAATATGGAATTTATATTAACAAAATCATCCATTGAAATTGAGTTTTGATTGTCAATATTTGACACTGACATAAATTTTAGCTGTGGTTTTAAGTTTTGCCGTTGGTGAATTTTTTTAGATCAGAAGGTGAATTTGCATATTGTAACCTAAAATACTTGAACTGGAAAAAAATGTATATTTTTCTGCTATGAAGTCTGATTGGATTTTTGGTATCTTTTTTTAGATAAGCAGATTTTTGGTATTTATCTGTTCTTCAAAACTAAAATATGTTTGGCGAATATGTTGTTTAGGTCGTTTTACCAGCCATGGAAGGATCCTTCACTGGAACTCACTGGTACACAGAAAATGGAGGAATATCATGCTTGCCAAATTCTACTAGTCATTGTCTCAAATGTGCTTCGTAGAAAAAAAATAGAGACAGCTTGTTTATCCCCTCTAGATAAAGAGTTATCTGCCTTAATCCAATGGGAAAGAAGTTTACTTTAATACTGTGTATATAATCCCATTTTTTTTTTGTAAAATGTAACTTGTAAGTGCATTGATTTTTTTTTTGACAAAGTGTAAGTGCATTGATTTGTAGTAGTAATATAATTTCTAAAAATAGTGTGAAATTTGCCAATGGAGTAGGGCCAATGGGCAATGCATGTCTGTCGGCACATAAGTTGATCAAAGCTAATGGGCATAGTTCGTACAAACCCCCTCTACTCGGTGGACACCCCTTTCCCTTCTGAAATGACTAAAATACTCTCACTAAAATTCTAAAATTCCAATTTTATCCATCTTTCACACCCCTCCTCCAAAACACCCCCTAAACCTCACTACTCTCACTCTCATCACTCTCAATCCACACTCACATCAATCTAGCTGAAATCTTCCTCCTATTGTCATCAATATCACGGTATGTACCTAATCTTCTCATCATTTACGTTTTTATTTACGCATTTTCGTTGTGTTTCGTTCTCTGGAATTTTAGAAATCGAGCTTGGTTCGGTTGTACAGTAACCGAACTGGTTCGGCCAACCGTGCGTCGAACCGGTTCGTCTGGCCGTACGTCGTACCTACTATGGGGGTTTTCAGCTAGTGCTGGTTCGGCCAACTGTGCTCCAAACCGGTTCGGTTCCTGTGCTTCCGAACCTACCTGTTGCACAGATTGTGCAGAAACATTGTTTTTTAACACTATGTTTGATTTTATTTCGTTTTTTTAGGTACTAATATGGATGAAAGCGGCTACCTTGAATCTGATGCCCTTGTGGACCATATTAGTTCATTTGAGACGAACGAAGTATTTGCTACTTGTGATGACTTGTTTGTTTATGTTCGTTCCGTTGCGCGTACTCTTGAGATGGTTATTGTCATCAACCGGTCGAACAACGGACAAAGGTCAGGGAAAATCTTCTGTGAACTGGTTTGAAAAAAGGCAGGAAAATACAAGCATGCGGATATGGTTCCTACGGGGAGCAGAAAATGTTGTTGCAAGTTTCGCCTAAAGGGAAAGTTTATCAAAAAACTTGATGGATGGATATTGAGCGTTAAGTGTGGAACACATAACCATGCATTAATGTCTTACGACGAAGGTCATCCCCATAACAACAGATTAACGACAGAACAGAAGGAAGTTGTTTCTAGAATGACGAAGAACTTGATTCCACCTAATCGAATCTTGGTCGAACTAAGGTCTATGTACCCCGTAGACAGCCACTTGAATCTCAAACAAATACACAATGCGTGTTCAAGGATACGATCAAATAATCGTGAGGGTAGGACTGAACTCCAATAGTTGATGACTTATTTGGAGCATGATAAACATGTGTATTGACATAGAGTTGAATATGGGACTGAGGTTGTCATCGACATGTTTTGGGCACATCCAGACTCCATTGAGCTTCTGAATACATTTCCCATTGTTTTGCTGATTGATTCTACCTACAAGACAAACCGGTATAAGTTTCCATTGGTTGAGATTGTCGGGGTCACATCAACGGAGCATACTTTCTCTGTTGCCTTTGCTTATGTCAATTGGGAGAGGAAGAATAATTTTGTGTGGGTTCTTGAAAAACTGAGGGCATTGATTAGAAGACCGGAAGATGTGCCAAAGGTCATACTTACCGACTGTGACACACCTATTATGAATGCTTTGGCAATTGTTTTTCCGGAATTCGCAAACTTGTTGTGCCAATTCCACATAAAAAAGAATGTAAGGGCGAAGGCTAGGGTGTACATCCATCTCGTGGTTGCTCAAGAGAGCGACGAAGAGCGTCCGATGAATAGAGTTGACGAAGTGATGGAAGCATTCTAAAAAGTTGTCCATGCGAAGACGGAGGAAGTGTATGAGTTGGCTATGGAGCAATTTGAGGCTATTTGTCAACCATTTGACAATCTTGTTGCCTATGTGAAGAAGCAGTGGACCACCCCCTATAAATAGAGATTTGTAGAAGCGTGGATAAACCGTCATATGCACCTCGGCAACACCACCACCAACCGAGTGGAGTCGGCACACTCAAACTTAAAGAAGGTTTTGCATGACAGTAGGGGCGATTTGTGTAAGTGTTGGGATTCGGTTGATGAAATGCTAAGAGTACAACATGGTGAACTTAAGCGACATTTTGAGTTGAGCCTCAACAGAGTCAAATATAGTCATTGGAGCAAAATTTATGACAACCTAAAGGGTTTAATTTCTTCAGATGCGATGGACCATATTGGCAAAGAGTTGAAGCGTAGCTTCATTGGTATGGAGTCTTCCGAATGTGGATGCATCATAAGAACGATGCACGGTCTACCGTGTGCATGTGAGCTTGCTAGGTAATTCATTCATCTAACTATTTTAGTTTTATATAAATGATTTTAGATTATGTTTGTAATTTCAATTTCAACTATTTTGTAGCTACACAACGAACCTGACTCGCTTTCCATTGGATATAATTCATAATCACTGGAAGAGACTCAATTTCAAGGTTTCCTACAATGAAGTTTCTTCCGAAATCCCACATGATGAGTTGAATTTGAAGATTGAATTTGAGGCTATACAACGGAGGTTTGATGTTGCTGATCGTCCTGGTAGAGTAATGATAAAGCAAAAAACACGTGAGTTGGCATTCCCCGACACTACTTCCACGTGTCCACCTCCGGAACCAATCACTACCAAGGGGGCACCTAAAAAGGAAAAGGGGAAGGGGAAGAAGAAGAAGAAGAAAGATGAGTTCTCAACAAAGCGAGAACCATCATACTGGGAACATGTTGATCACATTTTTGACTCACAACAAGATAGCACATCCGCTGCTGCTCAGTCTCACAAACGCCATACTCCCCCGGTATCAAAGTCATCAACTCCAAGACAGAGTAGAAGCTCCACCCCTAGCACATTTCAGTTACCTAAATGGAAAATGTCTAAAAGTGGAGCTCCTACACCCCCGTTACCAAAAAAGATCAATCCTACTCCATCACCAATCGAAAAACCAACCCAATCCTACTCTACTATGCCAGTAACTCAAATTATAGGGCTTACACTAAACCCTACCCCTGATATCATTCGGTCAGAGTCATACAATGAATTCATAGGTTTTTTGCCTACAGAGATACATCGTTTTGTTGATGATATAGTGAATGTGGAAGGTGACGGTAACTGTGGGTTTCGGTGTATTGCTGCACTTCTTGGAAGGGGTGAGGACGATTGGTTCAGCGTGAGGAAAGACTTATTTGCAGAGGTTCAACGAGACTACGACTTGTACTCCAACTTGTTTCATGGAATGGGCAAAGTCACCTATGTTATGAAGGCTTTGATGAATCAACATGTTGTAAAAAACGGAAATGAGAATTGGATGACTCTGCCAGAATGTGCTTATTTGATTGCAAATGCGTACAAGGTCGTGTTGGTTTGCTGGTCTCGTCATCTTTCCTTTTCGGTTTATCCATTTCAAATCGCACCAATCAAGAATGCACCGGTCTACCACATATGCTTCACGGGGAACCACTTTGTATACATGAATATGAAGAGAGGTTGCCCGATGCTAGGAGTAAGTGCCTATTGGACAAAATTCAGAAAAGACATAGCAAAGGATTGGCCCAAGCCATTCACAGGACGCTTGCAACAATGGAAAGCTTTAACCTTAGATTTAGGTGCTCCTCCTTGTATTGACTTAGATAAAGATCGATGTTTATTTCAATTTGGTTGTAACTTTTGAGTTTGGTTAAGTATTATTAAGACACATCTATTGTTACAGTATCATTGTTTATGTTATTTGTTGAGTTTCAGTTAAATTGAAGTAGTTATTTTACAGGTAGAATTACAACAATTTTGTGCAAAATTTGTCCAACAAGTTGCTGTCCAGAAACTTAATGTTTCTGTCTGGTAACAGATAGGTTCGGCCCAGCCAAGGCCGAACCTGTTCGGCTAACGGATGGTCGAACCTAGCAAAATAACAGCTTCTCAGGCTCACACACACCCCTGGAAGGTTTGGTTGAGTGAGGCTCGAACTAGTTCGGATTTCGCAGCACCGAATTGAGTTTTTTAATACTCGGTGGACGTCCACCCGAACGGGTTTGGCCACCCGTGCGCCGAACCCTATGTTTTTAAAAAGTCACCTAATTGCCACGTGAGGGCAAATTGGGGATAAACGAAAATTGGGGGTGTCCACTGAGTAGAGGGGGGTTGGACGAAGTATAGGCCAAGCTAATTTGTCAGTTTACGTAGCCGGGAAAAGCTAATGTACTTCCGAGATTGAGAATTATCAACGGGGTATTTTTTTTTTACCCCCATTGCTTACCTATATACCCCCACACGTTTTTTTGGACGAAAATACCCCTGTCTTTTTTTGCCTCAATCGGATTTAGGTTTTGAAGATATAAATACGATTTGTTTTTTACAAATCGTATGTACGTATTGGTGGATACAAATGATTAGCCTGTAAAATTTCCAATCGTATTTACCTAGGCTGAGGTAAATACGATAGAAGAAAAAAACCAAAGTGTATTTACCTTGGGGTGAGGTAAATACGATTCAGATAAAATACAAATCGTATTTACCTATGGGTGGGGGTACATACGCTTTGTAAAATACAAATCGTATTTACCCTTACCCTAGGTAAATACGATTTGTTAAAATACAAATCGTATTTACCCTGACCCTTAGGTAAATACGATTTGTATTTTAATTGACGGCCAGATTTACTCCGCTGGCCTAACGGCTATTTATTCAACGGTGTAGATTGCATGGATAGTATCAACGATTGAAATTCATTCACGAATTCTATAAATACCCACCCCACCCTCATTCATTTCACACCAAAATTTCACTCTCAAATACATTTCTCACACATCCAAAATGCAGATTTGCCTAACACAACGGTCTGCTGAGAATAGGCTCTGCGCTATACATTATGGGGGCAACATCACGATGAGAGAAGATGGGGTCTACTTTTGGAGTCCGAAGCCGGAGTTATGCTGAATCCACCGCGCCATGGGGTTTGATGGTTTGAAGGATAAAGTGTGGTCGAAAGTTCAAGTGATTGGGGACGACCGTGACGTCACCGGTATCACTTATCGGAAACCCGATCGTGGAGATGATGGCTGTATTTCCTACTCGTCGATGTCTATCAAGACCGACGAAGACGTGGCGACCATGTTCGACATTCACGACAGGCTTATGGGGTATAAGCCTTTGGAGCTGTACGTGGAAACACAACGGAGCGTCAATGAGATATTACGTCGTCTGCGAGCACCAGAGTATTAGGGTTTAGTTTGTTATGTTTTATCTTTTATGTTACTTTGTTTTATCGAATCAATGAAATGAATGAAATAGAAATTTTAAGTAAACTCGTAATAAATAGTAATCAACTGATATAAAATAAAAGAGTTCAAAAATAAATCCAGAAAGTACAGAAATAAAATAAAAGTAATAATATAAAAGGCCCTAATCATCGGTCTCTATATCTAGCATCTGCATCAACTGGTAGAGACGAGCGTACATCGGAGTGGCCATACGAATATGCCCTGCACGAAGCCCCTCCTGTACCGCCTCTATCACACTCTGTACCCAAACTGGATCGCGCTGTGGGGTAGTGGTGCAGCTGCCTGCTCTGGTGGTGGTGGTGCAACCGGCAACAGCCTAGGAATAGATACTCTGACGTACCACTCTAAGTAGTCCGCAGCAACCTCACCCAAATCCCGAGCAGGCCTAGTCGTTTGAAGCACCTCGTGCACAGTGGGCAAATAGTGGGAAATCCGAAAAATGCAGTCATCATGGCTAGGAAGACCGGTGAGAGGGGGACGTGGGATGACCTGGACGTACCCAAACTGGCGGAGGCATCTATCTGGCATGTAGGGAACGGTGATGTCTCCCCAGCTGAGGAAACCCCTATAGAGTGCAACATGCTCGAATGGTCTAACATCCCGATGACCCTCAAATGGTCGCCAGCATACATCATCAACAGTGAGGTCGTCAATCCTCCGTCTGTAATCGACCAACTTCAGCGCATCTGTCTTCTTCCTCTTCCAAACCCCACAAAGTGGCGTGCCTTGCACATCAGATGGCTGCCTCTCTACCAGCTGAGGAAAGTACCATAAAATCCAGCTCTGAAATGCAAAGATAAATAACTGAGTTATTTAAATTAAAAACAAAATTATTTAAATAAAAAACATAATTTTTTACCTGTAACATGGAGGGGTAGCCAGCTAAATGTTTGGCCTGGTCCAACGATCCATAGTTCAGCTGGTCGTACATATGAGCAAGTCCAGCCACACCCCATGCATATGATCCAGCACCATCAGCAGTAAGGTCCTCAAGCAACAGCAGTCACTTGGCCTCAGCCCTGTCATACGTCTTCACTGTGAAGATGCTCCAACTAAGAACCAGAAGGATCATCGCCCTGACAGCAGGAGACATGTCAGCAGACACGGACGATGCAACAACTATGTCCAGGAGCCAGCTAAAATGGTAATACGGCCCCTGACCAAGTCGACACTCAGCACGGGCCTCCTCCTTAGTAACCCCGAAATATGCCATAGCAAGCTGAACTGCTTGATCAGCGGTGACACTAGTGGGCGGTGCTCTGTAGTATCTGCCTGAGAGCGGAAGGTGCAGCAAACAGGAGATGTCATCTAAAGTAATGGTCATTTCACCGAATGGTAGGTGAAATGACGAGGTCTCTTGGTGCCACCTCTCAACAAAAGCGGACAACAGCTCGTGGTCCACAGTAGTATGCCCTGTCAATATGAGGGGGGACAAACCTGAAGCTGTGAACCTCTCCCAAAACTGGTGGTTCGGCGAATAGAGCAGGAGTCTCTTAGCTAGCTTGTTACCGTGGTTCGTAGCCTTCACTTTACGCTCATAGATCTGTTTTTAAAAAAAATTAAAAAAAATTATGCTATGTAAAAAAAGATGAGTTTAAATACAAACAAAATGTAAAAAAATAAATTTCACTAACCGGGCTAAGCTGAACACGGTAGCAGACATGACACCCAAGCCCAGTGAATAGAGAATGCTCCTTCTGATCGTGGTGGAACTGCTGCTGAGGCTCGCCCATATGCTGGTCCTGGGCCTGATAGAACTGCTGCTGAGGCTCGCCCATATGCTGGTCCTCCTCCTCATACGGGTGGTGGTGCTGGTCCGACTCGTACTCAAACTCTGGGGACTCCGGCTGTGGGGGCTGTCTGACCTCAGCGCGCCTACGCCTAGTGGAGGCGTGTCCCGCAACTCTCCGGCGGGTGCGTGTGCTTGGAGCGGAAGACGACGATGCCTGGTCAGTCCGTCGATAAGAAGACACTAAAAAAAAAAATAGGTTAGTTACCAAAAATTAGAAATCGTATTTACCCTAAGAAGAGGTAAATACGATGCGAAATATTGGAGGAAATCGTATTTATCTATAAAAAGGTAAATACGATTTACTTGTTTTTGCAGGTTCTGGAGGAAATCGTATATAGCTAAATAGGATGAGAAATTTTGGTGGAAATCGTATGTATCTCCTACGAGGTAAATACGATGCACTCTGAAATTTGACTGGTCAAATAGTATGTAAGTGACAAATAGTAATTGTTTTGTAAATTTGTAAATTTTTTAGGGGTATTTTCGACTTTTCACTGACTACGTGGGGGTATGGAGTCAATGGATGGGGGTAAAAAATAAAACCCTTATCAAGGTGCCTTTAGTTTGTATTAAAATTGGGTCAAGATCATCCGACACTAAAAATCGATATCAAAATTTGATATCTAAATAGATAGTTAACTTAGTTCAGATACACAGTTAATTATATTTAGATGATTAATAAATATTGATAGAAATATCAGGTATTTAAACTTATTGGTATCCATGTAATTTTATTAACCATGAATTTCAATGTGGCTAATGAGGTTATGTTAATGGTGTAACTTTAATGGGAAAACATAATTTTATAATTATTAAAATGAATTTAACAAGTGCCGATATGTTTTGCTAAAATGAAATTGAAGCTAGATAAGAGAAATCAAGTTCCATATTAGATATCTTGTACCTGTTCCTGATCTTCAACTTCATCATCAGAGATGAACTTTCCTGTATGCATAGTTTAGAGCAAAACATACATTATCAGGGCAACATTTCATCATGCAGCAAACATAAATGCATAATTGCACATTTATGGTCATTGATTTGGTGTACATTTAGTTTAGATTTCTTTAAATAAAATCAAAATAGTTCAAAATCTCGAACCCCAAAGGAAAAAAATTGGGCCCAAAGGAACTCAAACTAAAGACGTGGGCCGAGTTTCAACAAAGGGAAAAAGCCCAAAAGTCCATGGCCACGGTTCTTGTTGCTCAAGGAACAGATCCTCCGGAACGCGAAACGCTCCGTGAGCGCAAACAATCCCCACACCCACCGTCACGGCGGAGGCGATCAACGACACCACGCTCGTTAGCAATAATACGGCGACAGTTGTCGCAACCAGCGCAATCAGAATTTCTCGTTCAGTGAACTTGCGACCGAAGATAATGAGCTGCTCCTCATCCGGTGTCCGGAGAACGTAGAGGAAGAGCCACGCGCTGGCGAGGGAAGCGATGAGAAGGAGCGAGTAAGGACGCGAAAGTAGGGACGTGGCGAGTATCACGGCCAGCACGATGAGATAGTTGACGCTGAAGTAGTAAGCGTTCTTGCGGACTCGAGAGAAGGCTTCGGTGAGCGATTCTGGCCTGGAGATGGCACTCCGGTCGAGGAGTTCGGTCCACGGACGGCGGTGCGCGTGGTGGTGGAGACGCGTGAAGAAGGCTTGGAGAGTTGCGATAGCTACGGCGAATGTGAGCTTCCCCGACGACATTGCTGCTGTGAATAACGGTGAGTTCGTTTTGCTTGTTTTCTATTTAGATGATTCATTTACGTTTGTTTTAATCTGATTGATTTTAGGGTTCATGTAAAATTTAAGCAAGACTGTTGACATTTTAGTTCATATGAATCTAAATATATAATATGTTCCTTGAATATTCAGTAACCGCATGCACATGTTGACGTGAATGAGAAAATTCCCCATCAATGAATTAGTTATAGATTCTGAGATTTACAAACTTTGGTAATTGTGAACCTTTCCTTCATACTTTTGCTCTTGACCTCCTTACATAAGCAGCAACTGTTTTGATATCCATCACTACAATTGGCTCTGTGGCCGTTTTTGTCCATAAAAAGGGACCTTCACAATTTGACCAATGGGGATTTCTTGACTTTGCACCTCTATTACTAACTGTTCGATTCAAAGTTTCCTATTATAATTACCTCCTCGCTTTCGACGACTTTAATTAGCTGGAATGATTGTTAGTGTCAATTGTCATTCCAGCTAAACAAGGCTGAAACACTGGTAAGCTAGCGCCTCTTTGTTTTTTGTTAAGTCTATCAGATATTGATGCTTTGTGACAATGAAATGAAAAAAGATCTTACATGGAATTAAATATGCATTACAAGCAAACTAGAAGCTAAGATACTCGATATGCTGCCAAAGGATCCCGTGGTAGCAATGTTGATCGTTGAAAAGTGGGAGCTGCTATTTCTATAGTAAGAATGATGAATAAAAGATGTGAGACAAGCATTCTTTCGTCAATCTACTTGAAAATAACAATAAGCATAATCGGTAATGTAGCTTATATCATACAAAATCAATACAAATTTCATTTTAAAGTAAATATCATAGATGATAGATCTATACCTCTTGTTGACAAATAAGATATATATTTCATCAAAAGGATTCTTGTTCTTAGCTAGCTTTATGGTCATATTTAGGGCCCGTTTAGATTAGGCTACTTGTGAGCTTATGAAAAATAACTTATGGAGATAAATAAGTTTTTGTGTTAATTCTTAAGTTCTCACTAACAAAAGTTATATCTCTATAAGTTGTTTTTCCATAAACTACCTTAACAAACTTATGAATAATATAAAAAATCTTATTTATTTGCATAAATTGTTTTTGATAAGCTCAAAATAAGCTCTATCCAAACGGGCTCTTAGTAGATACAGGTGAATATGCAAAAAGGGTGGGCTGCAATGGATCTGAACATGTTCCTACTTATAGTGACTATGATTATCTTGTAAAATATTGATGAATCCTATTTGAGCTTGTGCTTATACATTGCTATATAGTTTGTACTATAAAACTTAAATTGTATTTTCCTTAAAAATTGAGATTGTATTTGTAGGAGCAGAGATTCCGGTTGCAAGTTGAGCATGCCAGGAGCTAGTTTTATCTTGTTGGATGTTTGCAATTGCCCTACATATTGAGATTGTGGGACCAGAGATTATCGCTGGAATTTGTGAATGCTTGGAGCTAGTTTTATCTTGTTGGATGCTTGTAATTATCTATATGACTAAATAAAAAAAATGTACTACTCTCGGTTCCCTTATAAATTTTATGGGGCATCGTCATTTTATATCTTTCTATTTTTATTTACCACATTCAAGATATTTTTTTGGCACTACGACATTCAAGATATTAAGAACAAAAGCATATGAATTATGTGTGCACCTTTCAATTATTATTTTTAGTTTGTTGTCAGAAAAGGCAACTGATTAAACTATTTTACTTGGTAGTTAAATGCAATGGTTTTATTTGAAAACGGTTTTTGACCATTGCCAATGACGGCTACAATGCAAAACCCTTCTCATAACATAAATTTAAAACCGTTGTATGAAACCTAACAAAGACTACGGTTTTTTATCATGTTGCCTTTTATCAGTTTAAACCGGTCTCAAAGGAAAGGCAACGCCTTAGGTTACCACGGTTTGAAAAGCATTCTTGAAAGTAAAGAGAACTACTTATATTTTATAGAAAAAATAAAAAAATATCTGTGTATTTTTAACAAAGTTTTTTGATACAATAAACTTTAGGGTGAGGGGCTTACGAAGGTAATTACATTTATCTCACGCCAAGGGGACTAGTGGAAAGTTGAACTCGTGACCTCTCGGATACATTTCTTGTCATGCTCTACTAGACCAACCCCTTGGGGGTTGTATTTTTAACAAAGTTGAACATGCATCATTGTAACTTTTATAGAAATTTTTGGAACTTATTTATTAAATTTAATTATCGAACATAAATATTTAGTTTAAGTAATAACAATTTTTTAAAGTTATATTATTTATATTTTGCGACAACCTGGTCTTAAATTGACCCGCAGTTTATCAGGCTTGTTCGAGTTTAAGGATAAGTTAGGGTCAATAAAATAGACCGTTTAAAATTTGGGAACATATATAAGGTTATTTATAACTCGTCTCATGCTCGCCCTAACTCTAGGAATCAAAGAATGGAAGCAAACATTTCCACATCCCCTAACAATTAACCACTAACACTTGTATATAATTTTTAATAAAACTATTTAGATTTTAGTGTTTCAATTTAATAACATTTCTAAATAAGAGTATACAATTCAATTAGTAATAATTTAATAAAATATTTCTATATATGGTGAATAATAGATTTCTATTTTAGAAATGGACTAAATACCAATTTCGTCCCTAATTTTTTTTTCAGTGCCCAATTTAGTCGTAAGAATAATTAATGTCAAAATTAATCTCTTATATTTACAGATAAGGGAGACATTAGTTCCTTTGTTAGTTTGCATTGAATATCAGCCATTTGAGCGCCAACATGTCACGTTAGTTTGCTGACGTGGCCGTTAGGGTCGCTTATTGTTAGAACACAAATCGAACTATGCACACATGCAATCACACAAGAGAGACGTACGTATAGAACCGAATATGTAAACTGCTAACAAAATTAACTAGTTTTTGTTGCATGCATTTTATTTATAGTGTGTACAATAACAACATATGGGCCTAAGCTCAATGGCCTAAGTCGGTGGCCCAAACTACAAACCTACAAGTAACTATGAATTACTTACAACATTCCCTCTTAATTCATAGTCTCTAACTTTACAACACTAAGCATTTTTCTCACTTCCTTGAATTTATCAACACTCAAGGATTTTCGTCATTACATTAGCAATTTGCTCTATAGATTTGCTGTAACGCAACTCCAAGGCACCGTTGTTTACTTGGTCACCCAACCCTCATTTTTTAAGCTCCAATCTGATTCTAGTAGAGCAATCTAGCACCACCATTTTTAATTTCATTAGTTTTTGCGCAAATTACATGATGAGCCATGTTGGGTTCTCTTCATCCAATTACGGGGGTTCTGTTTCTACGACTTCTCAATACCTTCTCGGTGTTCAAGACAAACGAACCTCGCCACAGTTTATGGGTTTGATTTTCTAAGCTTTGCATTGGAGAAGCAAAAGGAAGATGAAGGAACCTTAGGACATTTATCTGCTTTTGATTTTTCTGGGCTTGAATAAACGTAATGAAGTAGTAGAAGGTAATCTAAAAGTTAACTTTGGAAATGATATAGGAGAGAGATAAAGATAACGAAACACGGAGAACATATAACATACCACATTAGCAGGAAGACCGAGCTCAGAGGGACTAATATATCTCCTGTTTACAATTGTGAAAGACTTCTTTTGATATCAGTTATTTTCAAAAACCAATTTATGCACTCACAATTTTTTAAAGGGAAAAGTTAGGTATTCACTCTTGGAAACTTTGTAGGTTATTTTGTAACCCCTCAATTTTGGCAATATTCCAAGGAGGCATTTTTTTTTAAGCAGGAGGCATGTGTAAACCCAGTCAAAGGAAAACCACGTTAAAACGAGTATAGACTATAGAGCCAAGAAGCTTCCATGATTTCATAAATGAAAGAAAAAAGTATAGAATTAATTAATTAAAAAATGAGAGTAAAATAAATAGACAGAACAGAGAAGAAAGCTGCGAAACTAACGAAACGACCACTGAAAAGCGCCTTCGGCGTTCCCGTCACGTCCCTTCCAAGTCACCTACTCTCTCTCTCCCACTTTATCCTCTTTTGTCTTCTCCCTCTTTACTTTTCTCATCTTATCCTTCCACACTTCATATTTTCAACAGAAACCGCGTCTTTCCAAGGACATACTCGTCATTTCAGTCTCTTCCCCTCAAAGTAGCCACCGCTTCCTCCTTCTACTTCAACAAACCTCTTCTGCGTCTTCTTATCTTACTAACAACGAACCTTACTTCACTAAACTCACTCAGCGGTGACAAAAATGGCTGAAAACGGCGAAGAAAAATTACTCGCCATGGCTCGACACATAGCAAAAACGCTGGGTAACAATAACCATAACATGGCTGATGATATCCTTCAAATATTCTCTAATTTTGACGGTAGATTCTCTAAGGAGAAGTTATCTGACGATGGTGCAGGGAATGATCCCATGGGCTATGCTGCACTTGAACAAACACTTAACTCTCTTGACCGCCAGATTTCCCGCCACGTGTCGTCCGATAATCCTATCTGGTCAAATTCTACCGATTCCTCCGCCTTTCTCGCCGTGATCGATGAACTAGTTGCCACCATCGACGACTGGAGTCCCCTCGCCGATGACAAGTCTGTCGGCGCGTGCCTCCTCCGTGCCGATGATATACTTCAGCAGGCTATGTTCCGTGTGGAGGAAGAGTTTCGCTCTGTTATGGAACTTGGAGGCGAATCGTTTGACCTGACTCGGAATAACGACGACTCAACTCGTAATGGTGGCTCACGGTTTGACTCTGATGAAGAGGAAGATGATGTTGATGATCTGATTCTTGTGGCGAAGCCGGTTTCCAATTACGATGTAGTGATTGATGCACTGCCTTTGACGACGGTGAACGATCTCCGGGAGATTGCGAAGCGGATGGTGGCGGCAGGGTTTGGGAAGGAGTGCTCGCGTGTTTACAGTGGTTGTCGGAGGGAGTTCTTAGAGGAGAGCTTGTCGAGGTTAGGGTTGCAGAAACTCAGCATTTCTGAGGTTCACAAGATGCCTTGGCAAGATCTTGAAGATGAGATGGAGCGATGGACCAAGGCCTCTAAAGTCGCTCTCAAGATCTTGTTCCCCAGCGAGCGCCGTCTCTGCGATCGTGTTTTCACCGGCTTGTCATCTTCCTCCGCCGCCGCTGACCTTTCCTTCATGGAGGTCTGCCGCGGATCAGCGATTCAGCTTCTGAACTTTGCCGACGCCATTGCAATCGGTAGCCGGTCGCCGGAGCGGTTGTTCAAAGTCCTCGATGTGTTTGAGACTATGCGTGACCTAATTCCTGAATTTGAATCATTGTTCTCTGATCAGTACTGCGCGTTCCTCGTTAACGAAGCAATCACAATTTGGAAGAGGTTAGGGGAAGCGATAAGAGGAATTTTCATGGAATTGGAGAATCTGATTAGCCGTGACCCGGCAAAGGCAGCGGTTCCCGGCGGCGGACTTCATCCAATAACTCGTTACGTGATGAACTACCTCCGCGCTGCATGTCGGTCGCGCCAAACCCTAGAACTAGTTTTCCAAGACAATGCACTTTCGTTGAAGGATTACTCTAAGGTTGATGATAGGTTGCAATCAAGTTCTTCATTTTCTGTTGAAATTTCTTGGATTATGGACTTATTAGAACGCAATTTGGAAGCTAAGTCTAAAATTTACAAAGACCCTGCTTTATGCTCTGTTTTTATGATGAATAATTTGAGGTACATTGTTCAGAAGGCTAAAGACAGTGAATTGGGAACTCTTTTGGGTGATGATTGGATTAGAAAACACACAGCCAAAGTTCGGCAATGCCATGTAAGCTATCAAAGAAGTTCATGGAACAAGTTGTTGGGGTTTCTCAAGGTGGAGAGTAACGGGTCATTGTCAATGGCGGCGAAGCCCATGAAGGAGAAGATCAAATTGTTCAACCAGCATTTTGAGGAGATATGCAGGGTTCAGTCTCAGTGGTTTGTCTTTGATGAGCAGCTCAGGGAAGAAATTAGGATTTCCCTAGAAAAGATCTTGTTGCCTGCATATGGAAGTTTCATTGGAAAATTCCAGAGTGTTCCGGAGCTCAGTAAGAATGCTGATAGGTATATCAAATTTGGAATGGAGGATATTGAAGCTAGGCTTAACTATTTGTTTCAGGGAAGCAGTGGATCAAATGGTAGCCGAAAGTGATGGTAAAAGGTTGCTGATTTTTGTGTGCTTGTGTGTATGTATGTATGTGTTTGTACTTTGTAGTGTAATTAGAATACAAAGTTTTGGATGTTAAGACTCATGATTGTAGTCCACATGTGCTATACATATGATATACCATTGTAAGATTTTCTGCTTAGTGAAAGAAAAGTTAAATATGCATTTTTGCTGTAAACTTTTGTCTGGGATTGGTTATGTCCTTCAATTGTTTCATTGTAGTAGGAATACAACATTTAAATGCTTAGAACAGTATTATGAGTAGAGAGACTGAGCTACCTTGATCACAAAATTTAACTTATTATCAATATAATGAGAGTGACTTAGGTTGAAGGAGTTTATCAATATAGAAAAACTAATAGGTAATTATCATTGGAATTTGGAATTTAATTTAAATTAGGCAAAATATCACCCGGGTCCCTTAACTTATTTTCTGTTTTCGTTTAGGTCACTTAAATTTTCGAGGTAACGTGTAGGTCCCCTAACTTTAAAAAATGTAGCACCGTTTTCCCATTTAACGTTTTAACACTGACACCGTTAAATAGTGTCTGATATGGCTGCAATGGGCATGACGTGGCAGGTCCACATAGGATATTAATAAAAACTTAATTCTTTATTAAAAAAATCCTCCTCTTCTTCAAGGAAAAAGGGCCATGGAAAAAATTATCTTTCTTCTTCAAGGAAAAAAAAATCCTCTTGCAGATCTGTTTTCCATGCTCAATGAAAACCAAACAAACATGTCGTTGAGTTGGTGCTAAGTCGCTCCGGTTGCAATTGCAATGACAGTTGCAGCCAACAACAATATATCACTTTCCTACCTCTCATCTTTGCATCTTATCATTGTTCAATATCCATTTCTAGTCCCACCCCAGCCTCCCATAAAACATCTAGTCCCCACATTAGTCCTCAATTGACTATTTGTTTTGTTCCCAATAATGAAATTTCACAAAATAACACTTTGGATGCTCCATATTGGGACAATTTAATTTGTGATCACTAAAATATCATAAGATCGGTGCAAGTCCATTGGGTAAAAAACACAAGAAAATGAAAAAAAGAAAAGCCTATCAGGTGTAAGGGCTACCTAAGCAAAAATTAGGGCCATTAAAAAAAATAAAGAAAAAGAGCAGCTACATAAAACAATGTTTTGTCCTCTAGTTAATTTTTTGAGAAAACAAGCAATCATGATTTGAAATGAAGATTTACCATTTTTCCATGTCTCCCAAAAAAATCAAATACCCTTTGCTACCCACTTTGAGCCAAAAAAAAAACAAATTTTTCTTTCTAACACCCTAGACAAAGATCAATCCCACCCTAAAAATGGTGCACTACTTATTTCAGTTTATTCAGCTCAAAATAAAAGAGAACATGAAAATAGAAAAAACGAGAGAATCAAATTCTAAAAAAAAAATTATTGAAAACAAATGACAATATAAATCTTTGAGCTGATACATCAAGTCATGAAATTTTGCACCATCAGATAAAAAATCCTTCGTCTCATTAACCCTCAAATAATTCTTTGAGCCAAATCATCCTTTCTCTCATAAATCATTAACCACTAGCCACATTACACCAGTGAATAAAAAGATTATTTGTCCCATTAACCCTCAAACACTTCTTTGAGCCTAATCATCTCATCCCTTCATAAACCATTAATCACCGGTCACGATACAACCAAAAGTACATTCTGATCAATGATTGATTGTTTTCACTTTCTTAAAGTTTTAATTCTAGGACAAAATATTTGTATTTATTATTTGCTCATAAAAAAGAAGAAGAAAAAACCTCAAAAGGCTTGCACCCAAGGTTCATTAAAGAAAAGTTCAGTGATCAGCAACAAAACTGAAATTTCATCATATCAAGGACTCGTGACTATCATGCTTATGGGAATATTCCTAAAAAAAAACAAGTCCCTCCTAGGGCAATCATCCGAATTATCATTCCAAAGTGGAGCAATCCCTTCACCCTTCATCCCACCTAAAATGTCCATCCCATACATCATTCACATCAATAAAGTTGTACTTGAGCAATTCCTTAACCAGATACCCTAACTTTGCGCTCTTTCACCTTGTTACTCAAACAAGGGCAACCTTGTCTTTTATAGATCGGGGTAATATCATATCTTATGGGTGAGAGGAGTTCATTGGCTTTTCACTCTATTTCATCTCAATCAATCACCATCCAAAACCGGGCCAAACCTCAATCCTTCATTTCATACACACTACTAGTTGTTGTTGTCTTCCCAAAACAGGGGCAAGCTAGTCATTTCTCACCTTCTGATGTCAATATTGGGACAGTCACACATTTCTTAGACTGGGGCAAGCCTCTCCTCCATGAGCTTGGACAATGATAGTATCCATCATTTCACTCACGCCATATTCACCCACCAAAATACCTATATAATCTTAGAATCGGCGTTCAACTGACTCATTCATTTGTATTTACACAACTATTCATGTTAATTAGACAATGCTTCAAAGAGAGAGAACACAAGTTCATAATGTGAGAGACTGACAATCTCCCCAGTTAATTTCTTAGACCTAAGAAGTTTAGCCATGAGGGATAATCATCACCAAATGGAAGAAAGATGTGAACAAGTCTACAAATGTGGTCAAATTTTATTTCATGTCATGGTCTACAGAATACCTCGAGTTTGCAAAAGTTGGAGTTCAAATCAAAACTAATTTTTCCAAAGAAAGGTCAATATTAACCTCTCTCCTTCAAGCATCACAAAGTCTGTTTCTCACCAAACAATATCCTTATTACTTTTATTAAATAAGCTCATGTAAAAAAAAGAAGAAGAAGCGTGCGCATCTTTTGCATATTGTTTGAAGTTTTACATTACAGATAAATCATATCATAAATCATTACGCCATGCATTACACATGCTCTTACTATTCCATCCAAGTCATTCACGTCATGCATTGCATACATAATACACAAAGTGTTTGTTGTCACAATAGATACACCAAATGGCGACTGTTCGTTTTACTTGATCAATGAGCTGAGCGTTGATTCATATCACAACCTGATCATTCCTGTTGATCCTTCAGACCTATTACTGGTCCAAAAACCTGTTCATTCCTGTTGATCCTTCAGACCCATTACTTGTCCATAAATCAGACCAACAGCCATTGGTCCATAAACCTGATCATTCTTGTTGATCCTTCAGACCTATTACTGGTCCATAAACCTGATCATTCATGTTGATCCTTCAGAACTATTACTGGTCCATAAATCAGACCAATGGCCATTGGTCCATAAACCTGATCATTCCGGTTGATCCTTCAGACCTATTATTGGTCCATAAACCTGATCTTCAGACCTATTATTGGTCCATAAATATGATCATTCATGTTGATCTTTCAGACCCCAGTGGTCCTTCAGAGCCCCAATACTCATTCTGATCCCTAGTGATCCCTATTTTTAGTGTTTTAAGACAAAATTAAAGTTTTTTTTATCTTTATTTCTATTTTACTATGAAAATTAGAAAACCCTTCACTTTTCTAGTAAAATACAAATAAAGAGGGGCAGTTGTTGTACCCTAATTTTGTCCGAATAACTCAAATTGTCTTAGAAAAAATCGAAAATATTACTTGTTGCATATTTTGAGGTTTTAACTGTTGACAAGTGATATTTATTGCTCATTAGCAATTTTGCGTAATTTCTATTATTATTATTATTATTATTATTATTATTATTATTATTATTAGTAGTAGTAGTAGTAGTAGTAGTAGAACTTATTAGATTTTTATTGCAAGAAAAAGAATCAAAAAAACCTGTTATTAGTATTTATCTTTAATTATCATTATTGCTTTAGATCACAAAATTAAAATACAAAAAAAAAAAATGGAAATCAGATATACATCAATTAAAAATAGATATAAACAAAGAATCCTCTAATTTTAGCTAAAAGTTTATAGCTATTTTATCATGTTTTCCCCTTTCTTACTTTTTTTCTTGTTGTTTATTATCTATTATATTTTCATTATTATTACTATGCTATTACCTGCACCCCCATTCTATTCATTCAATACTCCCCTCTCTTAGTACAAACTTTTAGGCCCATGCTTTTCCCACATCCCTCCCTACTCACCACACACCTCCTAACTCTGTGAAATGACCAAAAGGCCATTAATGAAACACGTATTTTTCACCGATTCGGTTAGGGGCAACCGAATAAATTCGGTTAGGCCCAACTGAATGTGTGTTTTTTGACATACACCCGCTATTTTACACTATTCGGTTGACCTCAACCGAATATATTCGGTTGGACTCAACCGAATCGGACGTAAACACGTCATCTCATTAAGGGTAGTTTTGAAATATTTGTGGTTTGGGGTGAGTAGGAAGGAATGTGGGAAAAGCCAAGCCCAAATTTTAAGGTATAGTTTTTGCTAAACAATCGTGGGCTATACGTATTATAGGACCAGGTTTTTCCACCAAGTGAAAAAACACATACCATTGCTTTTCGCACCCCATTTTTATTTAAACAGCTCCACTCCTTTTACTCACACTAATAATGAGTCCAACTCATCGTCACACCATTTTAATCAACTTTCGAAATTACACTTTACTTTGGGTATTTCTAAAAATCAATTTTAAATTCAAAAATACGCATATTTTCTTTTTAAAGGGATTTTTCTTTCTAAAAATCGACTCCCGTACTCAAAATCTGGTTTTCATGACTATTTTCTTTTTAAAGGGATTTTTCAATGTTTACCCTTATAATTAAACATTGATTTCATTATAATCTGGTTTGCATGTTTTTCCATGAACTCTTAGTTTGCATAAGTTGTGAGTGATTTCACTATAATAAGTTGTTCTTGTTTCTCTTGGTATAATAAGTTGGATATGAGAACTAGATTTTGCATTATTTGTGATAGCCATTGCCTCTAGTGAGAATTAAGCCTTCTAATGGATGGACTAATCTTTTGTCATTCTCTCTGTTCTTGTGTGTGACTCACTCATGTTTGTTAGTTACTCTAGAACTTGACTTGATTCTTGTTGAAACACTTATTCACATGCATGTTTGAAATGATCTAGGCAATTTTGTTCTTTATTAGCTACTAGCCAAATAAGTCTACCCTGAATTTAGCCATTTCTGTAAGCCCCTTTGAGCCTTTTTACGCCTTTCTTTGTTGGCCAATACTTCGTCCAACCCCCCAGCTACTCACTGGACACCGCCAACCCTTAAATATTCCCAAAATACCCTCACGTGTGGACACCCCCTCACGCTGCATTTTAACTAGTTCGGAACACAGTCGTCCAAACCGGTTCGGAGGAGGTGCCACTGAACCGATTCAGACTTTAAACCACCGAACCAATTCTACTTTTCTGCAACTCAAGTCGTTAACGTTTTTTATTTTCTCCATTTTCTTTGCTTTCACTTGGGAAGATGAAGGGGAAGATTGTAATTCGACCTGTTTTGCCCCCAAGCTTAACAGAATTTCAAGTCCTGCTACTAAGGCTTCATATTCAGCCTCATTATTGGAGCAACTTTCTTTGATTTTATACTTGTATTTAGTTGGAATCTCTTCAGGTGAGATGATTAACATCCCAACACCAGACCCATTTTTATGGCTGGAGCCATCGAAGTACAATTTCCAAGGTCGAAGGTGCACAAAGTTAATTACTGAATGATCAGCAATGAAATCCGCAACGACTTGGCCTTTGATAGCCTTTAGAGGTTGGAATGTTAATGAATACTCAGATAAAGCTAAAGCCCATTTGCCTATTCTACTATGTAGGATTGGTTTCGACAGCATATGTTTAATAATATTAAAATGGGAATAAACATACACATCAACAAGCTTAATATATTGCTTTAACTTAGTACAAGAGAAATACAAGCATAAACACAATTTTCCAATAGGGTGATATCTAGTTTCAGAATCATTTAAAACCCTACTGAGGTAATATATGGTCCTTTCTACACCATTTTCATCCTCTTGTGCTAACATACTACCTATTGACAATTCTGATGCTGCTATATACAATTTCATTGTCTTATTTCTAATAGGAGGCAATAAAATAGGAGGCTTCATCAGATATGTCTTGATCTTGTCGAAAGCTACTTGATGTTCGACATCCCACTTGAAAACATCATCCTTCTTCAGTCGAAGTAATGGCGAGAATATTTGAGTCTTGCCACTTAGATTTGATATAAATCTTCTAAGGAAATTGACCTTTCCTAATAATGACTGTAATTCTTTCTTTGTTGTAGGAGGTTGTGTTTCCATGATAGCTTTCGTTTTGTTTTGATTTATTTCAATGCCTTTTTTGTGCACAACAAAGCCCAAGAAATCACCTGCACTTACACAAAAGGCACATTTGAGCGGATTCATTTTCAATCCATATTTTCTCATTCTTTCGAATGATAGTCGAAGATGATCTAAATGACCATTTTCTGATGAAGACTTAACAACTATGTCATCTATATAGATTTGCATAAAATTATCTATAAAATCATGGAACATAGTGTTCATAGCTCTTTGATATGTGGTACCGGCATTTTTTAAACCAAATGGCATCACTACCCATTCATAAACACCTAATGCCCCTGGGCATCGAAATGCATTTTTTGGAATGTCTTCTTCAGCAATAAAAATTTGGTTATAACCAGAATATCCGTCAAGCATGCTTAAATATTCATAACCAGCCGCTGAATCAACCAACATTTCTGCCACAGGCATTGGGTATTGATCTTTGGGAGTAGCATTATTTAGATTTCTAAAATCTATGCAAACCCTAAGTGTGCCATTTTTCTTAATTACAAGAACTATATTCGCAAGCCAATCAACATACCTGGCAGTTCTGATGAATTTGCACTTCAATAGCCTTTCGATTTTCGCTCTGATCTTCGACATGATTTCTGGTGCAAATCTTCTTGGTGTTTGCTTCACGGGCCTCTTCTCTGGTTGACTAGGTAACTTCAACTCAACCACCTCTCTTTTCAGCCCTGGCATCTCATTGGAATCCCAAGCAAAGCAATCTTTGTATTCCTTTAGCAATTTGACAATCTGCACTCTGAAATCTTTGTTGATCTTTGCACTAATATATGTTGGTCTTCTTGTTGAACCATCTCCCAAATCAATTTCTTCTAAGGGATCTTGTGCCTGTATTTTCTTGGTCGAACCCATTGGATTTTTCTCAAATCCTAATGGTTCATCATCATAGACACCATCAAGTCTCTGTGTTTCGACCATGATTTCTTTGTTATTATCTTCTGTGGTTAAAACAACCATTTGATGTAACTCAGTTTCTAGAATAGCTTTTTCTTTGTTTTCGGCCACATAGGCCGTAATTCTTTCCCATGCATTGGGCCTTATAATCATTTCAAGGTCCATCCCAGCCAGTAGGCTTAACAAAGCCTCTTGGTCTATTCTCCGCATCACTGATTTCCCTTTCCCAAATGAAACCATAATTTGGGTGAAGGCTGACAGAGGAGAAGACATTGTCTTGCTCAATGAACCCAGCATTGGAAGAAGAACATGGAGAGATATTTGCCAGTTGCTTGTCGAAGGTCTTCTTGGTGATCGTATTCACTTCAGCCTTGAAATAACTTTGGTCACCTTCAATATTTTCAACCAACCCATCCTCTCTCCCAATAATGAGCCTTTGGTGCACAGTCGAAGGGATTGCCCCCACTCCATGTATCCATTCTCTTCCAAGCAGCAAGTTGTAGTTTGCCTTGGAGGGTACTACCAAAAACAAAGATGGCCTTTTGATGCTACCTACTGCTAATTCGACTTCAATGGCCCCAAGTGAATGGCCAGTTTTGCCTTCATAATTAGTGAGAACCACATTATGTGGCCTCAAATCAGTGTCACATTTGCCAATTCTTCTTAGCAAATGTTGAGGCATCAAATTCACAGCAGCACCACCATCAACAAGGACCTTGTTGATTCCTACATTGTTGACCTTGGCTTGAATGAACAGTGGCTTGAGGTGATTCATCATGCCACAATCTGGCCTTTCAAAGACAGCATGTTGCTCTTCGATGCAGCCATTCTTCAACACATAGTAGCATATGGGTTTATATGCAGTTTCCTCGTCGAAATCTTCTTCGACATCATTAACCTCAGAAACTACATCATACTCAATTGGTAAAATTGAGATGACCCCACATAGCACGTCACATTTTGACCCAGAATCAGCAAAGGAAGAATCTAACTCCTCTTCTAAATTATGGTCTTCTGTTTTGAAGCCTTAATTTCAGAAAGAGAAGGGAAAATTCTCTCAATGGCTGGTTTCCTAACCACTTCAGTCGAAGGTAAGATTACCTCTTTACCTTTCCCTTTGTTTGAGGTTGTTGCTTTACCTGCAGCAAGAGCATCAGCCTTCTTTTGGCGTTGAAACCTTCGCCATTGAGTTCTTGTCATAGGATTCTTCCCTTTGTAGTTGTTACTATAGGCATACTTCTCGATTTCAGTTGCCTTGTTTTGGTTAACATCACTTGTGTTACCTTCTACCAGCTTAGGTGGCCTAATTCGATGGATAGGATTGCCCCCAATGTGGTATATGGCTTTGCCTCTTCCACCAGAATGTACCCACTTTTCGACAGGAGTACCAGAAGGAGGAACATAAGTACTCAGCTTTCCTCTTCCAGGAGTTTTGGTCGAAGTAACCATGTAGGGAATTCTCCTATCAGCAAAATCAAACTTGGGCCTTTTATCCACCCATTTACCTTTGCGCTTCATTTGAGGCTTGAACTCTTCAAGTTCTTTAGCAGCCTCCTTGTCAACAACAGCACTGCACCTTGGGCACAGCATCACTTCTGAGTTGCTTAGCTTGCAACAATTGAGGAAATCAACCAATTCCTCTTCAGCTTTTGGGTACTGTTTACCTGGGATTTTGGTAAACACCGCTGGTCTCCAATTTGGTTAACTTGCAGGATCAACCAGTGAATCCTAAGACCATTTGTGCTTAGAGTTTATAGTTTATTATGATGTTCTTGAGTTGTTTCACGTTTTAACCAGAAAAGAAGAAAGAAATAACTGATTCTTTCGCACGAAGTTATCAGAGTATTTCAGAGAAGAAGAACTTGAATGATAAAAACAAGTAAAATGAAAGAAAACAAATTAAAATTGCATTAAAGTTAAAGGAAATGGTGCACAAATTCATACATTGTTTCTCTGACTCGTTTTTCTCTTGAATGCGGAAGTTAGAGCGTGAGAAGTAAAATATGAGTTTTTGTGACCCCTTGTTTCTTCTCAGAAACTACTATTTATACTTAGTGGAAGAAGCAGAAACTGCCCTTCTAACCAAAAAACAGTTATAAAAATGTTGGTAATCGCTCCTCTTTTCGACCAACTGCCAGCTTTTCAGCGCATGACTACTCAGTCTTCTGTCTGTCGAAGCTTGTGTCCATTTTCTCCTTTCTTGTTTTTTTTATTATTATTTTTTTTGTTTTTCTGGAAGCTTGTCGAATCTACCCTGAACATGATCTCTGTCGAAATCTTCCATTCTCTTTGTCAAAGCATAAGTCAAACCCTGTTGACTATTTTAAATGAAGCCTGTCGAAATAACAGGCTAACAAATTGCCCCCAAAAATGTTTTTTTTTACTGTGCTTAAGGCAAAGGAAGAAAAAAGAGCATTTTTGAATTCAGTGTCGAAATAGGTTTTACACTTGATCGGAATATCTCTCCTACCTGATGTCATCACTATTAAATGTTGTTGGTGCTATCCCTATAATGGTGTGCCACGTGGTCTTCCACGTTCTGCTTTTCAGTAATTGTCCCATCTCCACTACCTTCTATAAAACCTTTTCCACTTCTCTCTTTCACTTCTTTCTTCACTCTTCAAACTCGTCATCTTCTTCTTTCCGTTTTTCACTGAAACCATCTCAGGCAGTTCTGATGAACTTGCACTTCAATAGCCTTTCGATTTCCGCTTTGATCTTCGACATGATTTCTGGTGCAAATCTTCTTGGTGTTTGCTTCACGGGCCTCTTCTCTGGTTGAATGGGTAACTTCAACTCAACAACCTCCCTTTTTAGCCCTGGCATCTCATTGTAATCCCAAGCAAAGCAATCTTTGTATTCCTTTAGCAATTTGACAATCTGCACTCTGAAATCTTTGTTGATCTTTGCACTAATATATGTTGGTCTTCTTGTTGAACCATCTCCCAAATCAATTTCTTCTAAGGGATCTTGTGCCTGTATTTTCTTGGTCGAATCCATTGGATTTTTCTCAAATCCTAATGGTTCATCATCATAGACACCATCAAGTCTCTGTGTTTCGACCATGATTTCTTTGTTATTATCTTCTGTGGTTAAAGCAACCATTTGATGTAACTCAGTTTCTAGAATAGCTTTTTCTTTGTTTTCGGCCACATAGGCCGTAATTCTTTCCCATGCATTGGGCCTTATAATCATTTCAAGGTCCATCCCAGCCAGTAGGCTTAACAAAGCCTCTTGGTCTATTCTCCTCATCACTGATTTCCCTTTCCCAAATGAAACCATAATTTGGGTGAAGGCTGACAGAGGAGAAGACATTGTCTTGGTCAATGAACCCAACATTGGAAGAAGAACATGGAGAGATATTTTCCAGTTGCTTGTCGAAGGTCTTCTTGGTGATCGTATTCACTTCAGCCTTGAAATAACTTTGGTCACCTTCAATATTTTCAACCAACCCATCCTCTCTCCCAATAATGAGCCTTTGGTGCACAGTCGAAGGGATTGCCCCCACTCCATGTATCCATTCTCTTCCAAGCCGCAAGTTGTAGTTTGCCTTGGAGGGTACTACCAAAAACAAAGATGGCCTTTTGATGCTACCTACTGCTAATTCGACTTCAATGGCCCCAAGTGAATGGCCAGTTTTGCCTTCATAATTAGTGAGAACCACATTATGTGGCCTCAAATCAGTGTCACATTTGCCAATTCTTCTTAGCAAATGTTGAGGCATCAAATTCACAGCAGCACCACCATCAACAAGGACCTTGTTGATTCCTACATTGTTGACCTTGGCTTGAATGAACAGTGGCTTGAGGTGATTCATCATGCCACAATCTGGCCTTTCAAAGACAGCATGTTGCTCTTCGATGCAGCCATTCTTCAACACATAGTAGCATATGGGTTTATATGCAGTTTCCTCGTCGAAATCTTCTTCGACATCATTAACCTCAGAAACCACATCATACTCAATTGGTAAAATTGAGATGACCCCACATAGCACGTCACATTCTGACCCAGAATCAGCAAAGGAAGAATCTAACTCCTCTTCTAAATTATGGTCTTCTGTTTTGAAGCCTTTCTTAATTTCAGAAAGAGAAGGGAAAATTCTCTCAGTGGCTGGTTTCCTAACCACTTCAGTCGAAGGTAAGATTACCTCTTTACCTTTCCCTTTGTTTGAGGTTGTTTCTTTACCTGCAGCAAGAGCATCAGCCTTCTTTTGGCGTTGAAACCTTCGCCATTGAGTTCTTGTCATAGGATTATTCCCTTTGTAGTTGTTACTATAGGCATACTTCTTGATTTCAGTTGCCTTGTTTTGGTTAACATCACTTGCGTTACCTTCGACTAGCTTAGGTGGCCTAATTCGATGGATAGCATTGCCCCCAGTGTGGTATATGGCTTTGCCTCTTCCACCAGAATGTACCCACTTTTTGATAGAAGTACCAGAAGGAGGAACATAAGTACTCAGCTTTCCTCTTCCAGGAGTTTTGGTCGAAGTAACCATGTAGAGAATTCTCCTATCAGCAAAATCAAACTTGGGCCTTTTATCCACCCATTTACCTTTGAGCTTCATTTGAGGCTTGAACTCTTCAAGTTCTTTAGCAGCCTCCTTGTCAAAAACAACACTGCACCTTGGGCACAGCATCACTTCTGAGTTGCTTAGCTTGCAACGATTGAGGAAATCAACCAATTCCTCTTCAGCTTTTGGGTACTCTGCTTTCACTTTGTCATCTTCTTGGCCTTCAGTGACCATTTCGACATCCATCTTTGAACTTATGGTAGTTCTCTTCATATTGACCTTACCAGGTGTAATGCCCTAAAAATTTAATCAAATTATTTCGAAGTTGGATTGCCGTAGGATAATTGTAAGAATTGAAATTATGGATGTAGTAGCTATGTTGAAAACGAGTTAGATGATAATCACGTGTTGTGGGCTAGTTAAAAATAGCATTGGGCTTAGCACCGCGAGTGCGCAGCGCTCACGCAACCCTAGCCGCGTGTCCAGTGCGCAGCTTGCGCAGGAAGGTGCTTGTGCGCTACTCCTCCTTATAAATATAGCGCAAATATGCGCTAGGGCTGGTCTTTTTACGCAGCCGCCCTCTTTTCCCTTCTTCTCCTTCTTCCTCTCACTTCTAAGTTACACAAAAGCCTCAATTTTCAAGAGCTCTAGCCTAGGATTGGATTGGGAGGGTTGATTTTCATTGCAATTCTCTACGTTCGTGATCGTCACGCGTCGTTACTATCGCAGGGGAGTCGCCGTATTCGGAGAATTGAGGAACGAGGCTAGGAGGGAGTTTGCGCCACCATAGTTGAGGTAAGGGTGGGTTTGAATTCTATAATAGCGTATATGAGGGGTCGTATGCGGGGTTTGGGGTTATTATAGATTGCCTCTGTGTATGTTGCGTGGATATATATATATATATATATATATATATATATATATATATCGTATGAGAAATGTTTGATGAATTGACCGTGTGTGCTCGAATTCCCATGTTGTTAGTCCTAACTAAATCGAATTGTAATTTTGTTAGATTAAGGTTTTCATTATTATAATCAAAAAAAAAAGAAAAAAAAATGATAGGAATATATATAACTCGTTAGTAAGAATTATAAATAATTTTCGTAATTGAATTGATGGTTACGTTAATGCTGTCACTGTTTTTGTTGTTCTTGCTGTTACTGTTTTGATGTAATGCTGTTGCTGTTTTGCTGTTAATGCCGTTGCTGTGTTGCTGTTAATGCTGTTGCTGTTTTGCTGTTAATGCTGTTACTGTTTTGATGTAATGCTGTTGCTGTTTTGCTGTTAATGCTGTTGCTGTTTGCTGTTATTGTTGTCATTGCTGTTACGTTTTTGCTGCTGTGTTGTTACTATTCTTGCTGTTTTGCGCTGTTGATGTTGCTGTTTTGTCAATATTGTTGCCACAGTTGCTGTTGTGGATAATTGTTGCGTTGAATACCTTGTCGAAAATGTGGTAAATTGCAGCTGAAGTTGTAAAAGTTGATCTGCCTCTATTTATTGGCAAAAATAGTAAGTTGTAGGCCTATGGCCGCCATGACGTTTTGGTGTTGTTGTTGTGCGATTACGTGAGTGTGATTAGCGTTACTTGTACATTCACATTGTGTCGCATACCTTTGCATTTGCTTTACGACGTGAACGATGAGGGCTATGCCCTGTGAGCCACTATTTACTGGCAACGACGATTTTTACGACGGGAGTTTTGCTCCAATGCATATGCACAGTTGAGTCGCATCCCGCATTGTACCTTGATGATTCTATTGAGGATTTTATTGATGATATGTGTAATTCTATAGTACCTGACCTATCCTATTGTTCTTCATACATGCTCTTATATAGTTCGATATCTCACCCCTTCTGTTTGAATGTTACCCCTATGTGGTAACGTGCAGGTAGTCACGAATGAAGGCGGTGATCCTTCCTTAGTTGAGTCGGTGTCGTCACTCTGATACGTAACACTCGGGGGATTTGAACGCTGTTTTCCTTTATCATATATGTTGCAATATTTGTTGAACTCGGAGTTATTGCTATTAAGCAAATTGTTGATTTTTGAGTGGTTTAGTGGACAAGGATTGTTAAGATTTGCTCAAATTGAATTTACTATGAATGAATTATATTGTTTGTTTTGGGGAAGTAAGCGTAGCACTCCAATATTTACGTTGAAAATTCCGCACTCTGATCTATATTATTATTGGGTAGAATTGGGGTGTTACACCAGGCACAGTTTCGGAGGCTTCAACCATGTTGATGCTCACCTCAGTATACACTCTGCCTCAGCATCAGGCAAAGGATCAGCATCAATCTTCATTGGTGCCTTTGGTTTATCACCAAATTTCAGCCTTCCTTCGTTGAGTGCCTTTTGCACCAAATCCCTGAAAAGAACACAACGAGAAGTATTATGACCCAAAAAATTATGGTATTTGCAAAAACCTCTTTTTTGCTTTTGTTCTAATGGTGGTGTTTTTAGTCCCTTAGGAACCAAAATCTGACCATCCTTAACTAACAAATCAAATATTTCGTCGCATTTAGTAACAGCAAAAGTATATGTTTTTGCAACGAATTTGTCGTTTTTAGGTTCGACAGGATTTTTACCATTTGAAGGTTTTAGCAATGTACAAGTATATGGAGGTCCAGGTTTTAACTCAGCAACATTGACCTCTTCTTCGACCTCCTCATAGGAGATGTCGAATTCTTGTCCTTCATCTTTAATTTCGACATAGGCAACTTTGTCTTTTTTATTATGAAACCTATTAGTTCTAGATTTCTCAGCTTTCAAACTTTCGACTTGCCTAACTCTATCAGCCAATTGAGCCATGTCTCTCAAATGTTGAGTGTCTAGCTTTTTCCTGATGGAATAATCCAAGCCACCAGCAGCCATTTCGACTAGCTCATGTTCAGGCACTTGAGTGAAGCACCTTGCTTTGAGAAGTCTAAACCTGTTGAGATAATCATCCACAGATTCAGCCATTTTGCGTCGAACACTAGCCAATTCTTTGAGACTAATTTTACGTAGTCCCATGTAGAATTGCTCGTGGAAAGCTTTCTCTAATTGGTTCCAATTAAACATGGAATGTGGGGGTAAAGTAGTGAACCAAGTGAAAGCATTCTTTGTTAGAGAATTAGGGAAAAATTTCATTCTTAAATTCTCATTGTGGGCTAAGTCTCCAGCCTCGGTTAAATAACGAGCAATATGTTCGACAGTGGATTCACTGGTTTCCCCAGCAAACTTAGTGAACTTAGGCATTTTCCAACCCCTTGGCAATTCACTTTGTAAAACATATTCAGACAAAGGAGAAACAAAATTTGGCCTATGCATACCTAAGTTAAGGCCATTTTGGGCTAAAATTGTTTCGACAAGATTAGCTATGTTATTTTGTGCTCCAAAATTATTTTGTTGTACTTGTCTGACTATTTCGTCAGCATTTTGATTTCTATTTACCAACACTACATCAGGTGCATTTTCGACCAACCTTTGTATGGGTTGTTCGACAGCTTGTGTTTGCCCTTGATTTCTAGGCAATTCAATGTTAGGCCTTTCTAAAGGAATTTCGACAGGCCTCATAGGTTGGGCTTGGGGCATTGGCTGATTTTGTATTCTAGGGGTGCCAAAGAAATCAGCAATTCGACCCATTTGAGTTGCCAATGCTTGATAACTAATATTGGTATCATGTATCAAAGGATTGAACACTGTACCAATTTGCTGGGTTAACATATTAACCATATCATGATTAGCATCATCTATTTGTTGCCTCAAGGCCAACAAAGATGCTGTGGTTAATGAAGGTTGGGCATTTCGACCATAAATGCCCTCTGGGGAAGTATGCGTAGGGGAAAACCCACTATTCATCACATTATCTGCATATGTTGATGAGTTCGTTTGTAAACCTACCATCATGGCAGTTGGCATGCCATAAGGGAAATTTCGGCCAACAATGGGCATGCTAAATGGCATGTGCCCACTAATCATATAAGGGCTAGACATTCCCATTGTTTGTGGCATAGATACCATTTCATTAGGCTGTGTGGTCACTGTGGTGGCCATTGTTGATAAAGTGTTATGCACAGGAGATATCACAACAGCCATGCCTGTCGAAGGCAATGGAGCAATTACTCCCACGGTGGTTACTGGATTAGCATCATTGGCAGACGCATTTTCAGGCCCACTTTGTGCATTTGAAGAACTTGCACTAGAACGTGTCATCTCTGACAGAGATTTACCACTTCTTAAGCGCATGCACAGTTAACTTCAAAGGATTATATTAAACTATTACTCTAATACTTGACACAAATGTCCCACTGGGCGTGCCAATTTGTTTACCTGGGATTTTGGTAAACACCGCTGGTCTCCAATTTGGTTAACTTGCAGGATCAACCAGTGAATCCTAAGACCATTTGTGCTTAGAGTTTATAGTTTATTATGATGTTCTTGAGTTGTTTCACGTTTTAACCAGAAAAGAAGAAAGAAATAATTGATTCCTTCGCGCGAAGTTATCAGAGTATTTTAGAGAAGAAGAACTTGAAAGATAAAAACAAGTAAAATGAAAGAAAACAAATTAAAATTGCATTAAAGTTAAAGGAAATGGTGCACAAATTCATACATTGTTTCTCTGACTCGTTTTTCTCTTGAATGCGGAAGTTAGAGCGTGAGAAGTAAAATATGAGTTTTTGTGACCCCTTGTTTCTTCTCAGAAACTACTATTTATACTTAGTGGAAGAAGCAGAAACTGCCCTTCTAACCAAAAAACAGTTATAAAAATGTTGGTAACCGCTCCTCTTTTCGACCAACTGCCAGCTTATGACTACTCAGTCTTCTGTCTGTCGAAGCTTGTGTCCATTTTCTCCTTTCTTGTTTTTCTTTTTTATTTTTTTATTTTTTTTGTTTTTCTGGAAGCTTGTCGAATCTACCCTGAACACGATCTCTGTCGAAATCTTCTGATCTATGTCGAAATCTTCCATTCTCTTTGTCAAAGCATAATCAAACCCTGTTGACTATTTTAAATGAAGCTTGTCGAAATTACAGGCTAACAATAGTACTGTAGCTCGATATAGTTGACTTGGACGTCAGAGTGTTCTTGCAGGTACACCCCCCGCGCGTTCAGGTCATCCTCATCCTACAGTATCAGACGACCTGTCCCTTGACCACCTCATCAGGCGACCTCAAGGTACAGATCAGAAACTAACATTTCTGGTGATTTAAAGATGCAGGACCTTTTGGAAAAAAATATTATTCTGCAGGATCCTAGCATAGTGGTGAGTGGAAATACAATAAAAGTTTTACCATCATTTGAAGCTCATCCACCACGTGGAAAAAGAAAGAACAATGTGGACCACATGGTTAGAAAACTAAGAAGGGGCACTGCGTTAGATGTAAAATTTGCTCTTGGAGAGCCACCTGATTAAGCACTAACTATCGTCAGGCTCACGATGTTAAACAAGTGCTTCGCAGGAGGCAACTTGTCTTTTATTTTTTGTTTTTTGTTTTTGTTTTAAGGAATAAGCTCAGATTGCAAGCTCTCTCAGGGAAGTCACTCTTACTCTCTCTCATTTATTTATTTTTGTTCCTATTTGATTGTTTTGCATTGAGGACCATGCTTCATGCTAGTGTGGGGGAGGATATTATATCTTGTCACTTGATCTCTATTAATGCACATACCCACTACATGTGTTGATAGCATTTTTTCTAGCTTGTTTTGCATGAATTATGCTTCAAGTTGAAAAAAATAGAGATTTTGCCTTTAGGGGATACCATAATTAATTTACCTGACAGACTTGTGCTTATTTGTAACTGTGAGGTTGTCCTTAGGAAGCTGATAATTAGCATTTGTCTCTCCTGAGTACTTTTTGTGAACTAGCTTCTAAATGTGAGATCTGAGCCTTCATAAGGGGATTGATACTAAATCATAAATTTTTACCCCTTTTCTTTCTATGAGTGTGTTTCCCAATTTGTTACATTCTAGAATTTGTCTTTTGACCATTTCAATGCGAAAATTGAATTGCATCATGTAAAAAGATTTGGGGAATTTAGGTATTTTTCTGGCCTCAGAGTTGTTTGTTGAATTTATCCATTAGTTGCCTCCTTTGAGCCTATTTGTTATATTTTTTTTTGGTACCCAGAAATAATTTTTTCTTTTTTGTTTGTGGTAACCATTTGAAATTGAATGTGGAGCAACTATTGAAAATTACAATTTCGTCCTATATTTTAGTTGTCTATATTGTCAGGACTGAAATTTCGTCTTATACTTTAGTTATCTAGATAGGATGAAGAGAAAAAATGGAGTGAATCATGTGCTTACAAAAATATTTTCATACAAAGGAAACAAAATAGGAGTTTTAATGTACTTACCTTTACCTCCTATGAAAAAAAATGAAAAAAAAATAATAATAGAAAGAAAAGTTGAAAAAAAAGGGGAAAGCAAGAAGGAGGAAAAGACACATCAAAAGAATGAAAGAGCCAAAGGGTAAATCCAAAAAAAAAACAAAAGAGTCTACTCAAGAAAAAAAAACAAATCAAAAAGAGTCGACTCAATAGGAAAAAAAAGAATGAAGAAATGGAAGTGAAATTAATTGGGAGTTTGGACAAAAATTGTAAAATAGATAGAAGCTCCATATTTGGTTTCAAATGTTACTATTTGTTTCTCTTTTTTTAGCCATTTGATTATCCCTTTCTTCTTGTTTCCTACCCTGCATGAATTCACCTCTGGCCTCATTACAACCCATGAAACCCCATCTTTTGCATGCATGTGAACTATTTAGTGGAGATTTGGTCAAATTACAAGCTTATGGTAATGTGCATTTTATAGAAACTTGAGTGTATATTTTCCCTAGTCCCTAAACACTTAGAGAGATTGTGAGCGAGTGCCCTTGTTCACAGAAATGTATTCTTCAGGGACATGAGCCTCTAATTGGGCAACCTTTTGACACCTCATATGTGCTATATTGTATATTGTCTGTCATTATGCTTCTAATTTTGGATCTCTTATTTGGTTGTCTCTATTATCTATTTGGAAATTTTATTGAGCCAGAAAATTTGCTTGAAGACAAGCAAAAATCAAGTGTGGGGGAGTTGATAAACTCCAATTTAGTGCATTTTTAGAGATATTTTTGTGTCACTTTTAGAGCAATTATTATATATTATATAAATTACTAACTTAATTTGCTATTTGTTTTGCAGAAAGAAAAGAATAGAAAAGAAAAGAATAAAAGTATTATATATATATATATATAGACTAAAATTAAGAGAAAGGTGATGAAAATAAAAAGGCCAGCCCAATTTATCACATAAGGCCAATTGGCCAAATTGAGAAAGTTGAAGCCCACTAAAATTGACGTCAATTAAGAAAGAAATGAGTTGGAAGCTTGAATTAAAATGGAGGCCCACACTTGGAGTGACTTGGAGACAAAGAAATAGGCATGGAGTGGATAGCAAGCAACAGATATTTAGAAGGATCTGAATCCTAATATTTAGGGATTGAGATATCTTGTCATTAAAAGACGAAGCAATCTTGACTTGAGGAAAAAGGAATATCACACTACCCTAACTTGGAGAGAAAGAAAAGGAACTAATATAAAAGGAGGGTTTCACTTGTGAATGAGGTAACGACACATCACATAGACAACAACAGAACACGCGGACGCAGACCGAGAGGAGAAAAGGAGTAATTTGGTATCCGCTCTTGACACCGTGAGAGAGCTTTAGAACAGAAAAAGGAGACCGAAGGCTCAAAATAAGAATCTTTCTAATTTTCGGGTTATTTTTATCTCTGTAATTCATGACTCTAATTTCCATTCTATTGTTCTTGATAATTATGGATACTTAAATCCTCTTCTAGGGTCTTAGGTGAATCTTGCTTGTTTAGAGACCTTTTAATGTTTTAATTTCTAATTTGAATTCCTAGTTATATTTCAATTAATATTGTCCTATTGTTTTTATCACATAATTAGGATTAGCTACCATTTTCATGTTCATAATCAATTAGTTGATCAGTGACCGTACTGCAATTAGTTGGTGGACCTATAGGATAATTGGGGCTATAATTAATGAATTACCAAACTTTAATTTAGTCTTCCAATCATTCAACCTTTTTGTACTTTATGCTTTTCTTAAATTTAAATTCTAGCATGACCAAACTAGGGTTAATTTAGGAAAAAGAATATTAATCGGAAATGACCAAACGGATTAATAGCTTTAGTAAAGGGATTGGTTATTAAATAAAATATGGGAATTCAGGTAGAATTAGACAAAGGGGAATCGAAGCTTGCAAGTGAAACCGCGACTCTAGACCTCTCTCCAACTTCTTAAATCTAGTATTTTAATTCTTGTTGTTTACTTCTTTTTATTTAGTTTCTATAACCTTCAAATTATTTGTTCGTCTAAACAATAAATAATCTCAACTAGTTTGGTACTTGTTAATTAATCCCTGTGGAGACGATAATCTTTTATACTACTTCTGCGAGAGAGTACACTTACTCTAAGTGTGTTTTTAACACAACAAGTTATTGTTGCCCCAGCATTTTTGAGGCCGAAAGGCATCACAAGCCACTCATAGATACCTAAGGCGCCTGGGCACCTAAAGGCAGTCTTATGAATGTCAGCCTCGGCCACATAAATCTGGTTGTAACCGGAATAGCCGTCCATAAAAGTCAGGATAGCATTGTTTGCTACGGCATCGACAAGCATGTCGGTGTTTACCTGGGATTTTGGTAAACACCGCTGGTCTCCAATTTGGTTAACTTGCAGGATCAACCAGTGAATCCTAAGACCATTTGTGCTTAGAGTTTATAGTTTATTATAATGTTCTTGAGTTGTTTCACGTTTTAACCAGAAAAGAAGAAAGAAATAACTGATTCCTTCGCGCGAAGTTATCAGAGTATTTCAGAGAAGAAGAACTTGAAGGATAAAAACAAGTAAAATGAAAGAAAACAAATTAAAATTGCATTAAAGTTAAAGGAAATGGTGCACAAATTCATACATTGTTTCTCTGACTCGTTTTTCTCTTGAATGCGGAAGTTAGAGCGTGAGAAGTAAAATATGAGTTTTTGTGACCCCATGTTTCTTCTCAGAAACTACTATTTATACTTAGTGGAAGAAGCAGAAACTGCCCTTCTAACCAAAAAACAGTTATAAAAATGTTGGTAACCGCTCCTCTTTTCGACCAACTGCCAGCTTTTCAGCGCATGACTACTCAGTCTTCTGTCTGTCGAAGCTTGTGTCCATTTTCTCCTTTCTTGTTTTTTTTTTATTTTTTTTTTGTTTTTCTGGAAGTTTGTCGAATCTACCCTGAACATGATCTCTGTCAAAATCTTCCATTCTCTTTGTCAAAGCATAAGTCAAACCCTGTTGACTATTTTAAATGAAGCGTGTCGAAATAACAGGCTAACAAATTGCCTCCCAAAAATGTTTTTTTTTTACTGTGCTTAAGGCAAAGGAAGAAAAAAGAGCATTTTTGAATTCAGTGTCGAAATAGGTTTTACACTTGATCGGAATATCTCTCCTACCTGATGTCATCACTATTAAATGTTGATGGCGCTATCCCTATAATGGTGTGCCACGTGGTCTTCCATGTTCTGCTTTTTAGATTAAAGATTTACTCCACAAATTGGCTGAACTTGATGTTGATGGGGTCCTTGATGAATCTGTTAGTGACTTTGTCCTAGCTGTCCAGCCTCTTTTCGAGCAACTTGCTCAAGATATGCAGAAAAAGAGGGATCGAGACATTCTTCTAGAGCGTGAGTCTAAACGCAAGGCAGAAATGACAGCACTTGTTGATGCCACTCATGCTAGCTTTGCTTCTTTGAAGACTAAGTCGGAAGCTGAGATGAAGGCTGTTTAAAATTGCTATGCTGAGATCAAGACACATCAAGAGAGTATAGCCAGATTGCAGTCGAAAATTCAAGAATTGGAAAAGAAGAAAGAAACCCTCTTGGGGTCTTTGACTCCTGCAGAAATGATTAAGGACCAGATTGACAAAGAAGCCACCATTTGCCTTAAACACTTAGAAGCACTTGAACATTGCAATGCCACTGTCGAAAAGCTAACCAAAGATGGCAATTTCCTCAACAGGAAGATCTCCAAAGCTAAAGCTTTGTTCAATGACTTGAAATCAAAAGTCATTTTGTAATAACTTAGATTCATTTTCCTGTCGTAATACTTTGACAATTTCGACAATGATTTACGTTTTGCTTGTAATTCTGACAATGCTCATATGGCAATCACAATTTCTTTTTGAATGCCATGTACTTACGCTTTCTTTATCTTTATTCCAACGTTATTTTAACTTCTTGCAATGTTGGCTTATACTTTTTTAAGTATTTGCCATTTATACGCAAAATTCTTTCATCAACGCCAATCTCTTCGACTTCATATGCGCCGTTTGAATAGACTTGTAAAATTTTAAATGGTCCTTCCCAACTTGGGGACCATTTACCTAGGACTTTATCTTTTCTATCCATAGGTAAGATAACTTTCCAAACTAAATCTCCCACGTCGAAAGTCTTCAATTTGACTTTTGTTATAGGCCTTAGCCACTCTTTCTTTTTGTCTAGTGAGCATATCTAATGCACTTAGTCTATCTTCATCTAAATCAACTAATTCATCTAACATCATATTCAAATAATGATCAGATGGGATTTCAAATTGTCTTTGAATCCTAGTTGATTGGAGACAAATCTCTGTTGGCAATATTGCATCATGCCCAAAAACAAGTTTAAAAGGAGTACTATTGATTGACTCTTTGGGAGATGTTCGACATGCCCATAAAATTTGGTTAAGTGTCTTATGCCAATTCTTGGGTTTTTGCCCAACATGTTTTTTAATCAAACTAATAATAATTTTATTGGCTGCTTCAACTTGACCATTTGCCTGAGCATAATATGGCGTCGAACTTAACAATTTATAACCATTTTCGGCAGCAAATTCGACCATTTTCTGACCAATAAACACTGAACCTTGGTCTGTGGTGATAGTTTCAGGCACACCAAATCTATATAATATATGGTCTTGAATAAAATTAATCACTGCATCTTGATTAACATTGTTTAAAGGAGCAGCTTCCACCCATTTAGTGAAATAATCTATTCCTACTAATATGAAACGATGGCCTTTCGACGAGTTTGGCTTAATTTCACCAATTATATCCAAAGCCCATCCCCTGAATGGCCAAGGTTTTACAATAGAATGCAATTCATTTGCAGGTACATGTTGTATTCCTGCATGCCTTTGACATTCTTGGCATCCTTTGGCAAACTCTATGCAATCTTTTAACATAGTCGGCCAATAGACACCTTGTCGAAATAGGAGCCATTTCATTTTATGGCCTACTTGGTGAGCTCCACAAGTTCCACTGTGAGTATTAGATATTGCCAAGTATGCCTCATTTTCACTAAGACACTTGAGTAAAACTCCTTCAGGGGTTTTCTTAAACAACTCATTTCCCATGATCACATAACTTAAGGCTCTATACTTGGTTTTTCTATCAGTTATCCCTGTTGGATTTTCCAAGTAGTTAACAATTTGTCTTCGCCAATCATCATTTGACATATTGTCAATGGCAAAAACTTCAAAAACATTGTCACAATAACCTTTGTCGAAAACTTCATCAAAATTTTCATTAAAATTTTCAATAAAATTTTCACTTGGGGGTAATTGACTTAAGACTAAAGGTTAGTTCTCTGCCCCCTCTAGTTTTTGCCTTGACAAGGTTTCTTGTGTCATTGCTGTCGAAATTAACTTGTTTTTAATTTCGATTAGCTCTGTTAAATTTTCTTTAGAAATTTTATAACCAGAAGCTATTTGTGCCAGATCATTGGCCTCTAGATTTGCAATACGAGGCACGTGTTGAATATCAACACTGTCGAAACGTTTCAATAAAGTATTGGCAGCAATAAAGCAAGTAATCAAATTTTCCTTAATACACTTATATTCTTTAGTTAATTGTTTGATTACTAATTCAGAATCACCTCTAATTTCAACCTGTTTTGCCCCCAAGCTTAACAGAATTTCAAGTCCTGCTACTAAGGCTTCATATTCAGCCTCATTATTGGAGCAACTTTCTTTGATTTTATACTTGTATTTAGTTGGAATCTCTTCAGGTGAGATGATTAACATCCCAACACCAGGCCCATTTTTATGGCTGGATCCATCGAAGTACAATTTCCAAGGTCGAAGGTGCACAAAGTTAATTTCTAATTCGACTACTGAATGATCAGCAATGAAATCCGCAACGAATTTGCCTTTGATAGCCTTTAGAGGTTGGAATGTTAATGAATACTCAGATAAAACTAAAGCCCATTTGCCTATTCTACTATGTAGGATTGGTTTCGACAGCATATGTTTAATAATATTAAAATGGGAATAAACATACACATCAACAGGCTTAATATATTGCTTTAACTTAGTACAAGAGAAATACAAGCATAAACACAATTTTTCAGTAGGGTGATATCTAGTTTCAGAATCATTTAAAACCCTACTGAGGTAATATATGGCCCTTTCTTCACCATTTTCATCTTCTTGTGCTAACATACTACCTATTGACAATTCTGATGCTGCTATATACAATTTCATTGTCTTATTTCTAATAGGAGGCAATAAAATAGGAGGCTTCATCAGATATGTCTTGATCTTGTCGAAAGCTACTTGATGTTCGACATCCCACTTGAAACATCATCCTTCTTCAGTCGAAGTAATGGCGAGAATATTTGAGTCTTGCCACTTAGATTTGATATAAATCTTCTAAGGAAATTGACCTTTCCTAATAATGACTGTAATTCTTTCTTTGTTGTAGGAGGTTGTGTTTCCATGATAGCTTTCGTTTTGTTTTGATTTATTTCAATGCCTTTTTTGTGCACAACAAAGCCCAAGAAATCACCTGCACTTACACAAAAGGCACATATGAGCGGATTCATTTTCAATCCATATTTTCTCATTCTTTCGAATGATAGTCGAAGATGATCTAAATGACCATTTTCTGATGAAGACTTAACAACTATGTCATCTATATAGACTTGCATAAAATTATCTATAAAATCATGGAACATAGTGTTCATAGCTCTTTGATATGTGGCACAGGCATTTTTTAAACCAAATGGCATCACTACCCATTCATAAACACCTAATGCCCCTGGGCATCGAAATGCAGTTTTTGGAATGTCTTCTTCAGCAATAAAAATTTGGTTATAACCAGAATATCCGTCAAGCATGCTTAAATATTCATAATCAGCCGCTGAATCAACCAACATTTCTGCCACAGGCATTGGGTATTGATCTTTGGGAGTAGCATTATTTAGATCTCTAAAATCTATGCAAACCCTAAGTGTACCATTTTTCTTAATTACAGGAACTATATTCGCAAGCCAATCAACATACCTGGCAGTTCTGATGTACTTGCACTTCAATAGCCTTTCGATTTCCGCTTTGATCTTCGACATGATTTTTGGTGCAAATCTTCTTGGTGTTTGCTTCACGGGCCTCTTCTCTGGTTGAATAGGTAACTTCAACTCAACCACCTCTCTTTTCAGCCCTGGCATCTCACTGTAATCCCAAGCAAAGCAATCTTTGTATTCCTTTAGCAATTTGACAATCTGCACTCTGAAATCTTTGTTGATCTTTGCACTAATATATGTTGGTCTTCTTGTTGAACCATCTCCCAAATCAATTTCTTCTAAGGGATCTTGTGCCTGTATTTTCTTGGTCAAACCCACTGGATTTTTCTCAAATCCTAATGGTTCATCATCATAGACACCATCAAGTCTCTGTGTTTCGACCATGATTTCTTTGTTATTATCTTCTGTGGTTAAAGCAACCATTTGATGTAACTCAGTTTCTAGAATAGCTTTTTCTTTGTTTTCGGCCACATAGGCCGTAATTCTTTCCCATGCATTGGGCCTTATAATCATTTCAAGGTCCATCCCAGCCAGTGGGCTTAACAAAGCCTCTTGGTCTATTCTCCTCATCACTGATTTCCCTTTCCCAAATGAAACCATAATTTGGGTGAAGGCTGACAGAGGAGAAGACATTGTCTTGGTCAATGAACCCAACATTGGAAGAAGAACATGGAGAGATATTTTCCAGTTGCTTGTCGAAGGTCTTCTTGGTGATCGTATTCACTTCAGCCTTGAAATAACTTTGGTCACCTTCAATGTTTTCAACCAACCCATCCTCTCTCCAAATAATGAGCCTTTTGTGCACAGTCGAAGGGATTGCCCCCACTCCATGTATCCATTCTCTTCCAAGCAGCAAGTTGTAGTTTGCCTTGAAGGGTACTACCAAAAACAAAGTTGGCCTTTTGATGCTACCTACTGCTAATTCGACTTCAATGGCCCCAAGTGAATGGCCAGTTTTGCCTTCATAATTAGTGAGAACCACATTATGTGGCCTCAAATCAGTGTCACATTTGCCAATTCTTCTTAGCAAATGTTGAGGCATCAAATTCACAGCAGCACCACCATCAACAAGGACCTTGTTGATTTCCACATTGTTGACCTTGGCTTGAATGAACAGTGGCTTGAGGTGATTCATCATGCCACAATCTGGCCTTTCAAAGACGGCATGTTGCTCTTCGATGCAGCCATTCTTCAACACATAGTAGCATATGGGTTTATATGCAGTTTCCTCGTCGAAATCTTCTTCGACATCATTAACCTCAGAAACCACATCATACTCAATTGGTAAAATTAAGATGACCCCACATAGCACGTCACATTCTGACCCAGAATCAGCAAAGGAAGAATCTAACTCCTCTTCTAAATTATGGTCTTCTGTTTTGAAGCCTTTCTTAATTTCAGAAAGAGAAGGGAAAATTCTCTCAGTGGCTGGTTTCCTAACCACTTCAGTCGAAGGTAAGATTACCTCTTTACCTTTCCCTTTGTTTGAGGTTGTTGCTTTACCTGCAGCAAGAGCATCAGCCTTCTTTTGGCGTTGAAACCTTCGCCATTGAGTTCTTGTCATAGGATTCTTCCCTTTGTAGTTGTTACTATAGGCATACTTCTTGATTTCAGTTGCCTTGTTTTGGTTAACATCACTTGTGTTACCTTCGACCAGCTTAGGTGGCCTAATTCGATGGATAGCATTGCCCCCAGTGTGGTATATGGCTTTGCCTCTTCCACCAGAATGTACCCACTTTTCGACAGGAGTACCAGAAGGAGGAACATAAGTACTCAGCTTTCCTCTTCCAGGAGTTTTGGTCGAAGTAACCATGTAGGGAATTCTCCTATCAGCAAAATCAAACTTGGACCTTTTATCCACCCATTTACCTTTGCGCTTCATTTGAGGCTTGAACTCTTCAAGTTCTTTAGCAGCCTCCTTGTCAAAAACAGCACTGCACCTTGGGCACAGCATCACTTCTGAGTTGCTTAGCTTGCAACGATTGAGGAAATCAACCAATTCCTCTTCAGCTTTTGGGTACACTGCTTTCACTTTGTCTTCTTCGTGGCCTTCAGTGACCATTTCGACATCCATCTTTGAACTTATGGTAGTTCTCTTCATATTGGCCTTACCAGGCACAGTTTCAGAGGCTTCGACCATGTTGATGCTCACCTCAGTATACATTGCCTCAGCATCAGGCAAAGGATCAGCATCAATCTTCATTGGTGCCTTTGGTTTATCACCAAATTTCAGCCTTCCTTCGTTGAGTGCCTTTTGCACCAAATCCCTGAAAAGAACACAACGAGAAGTATTATGACCCAAAAAATTATGGTATTTGCAAAAACCTCTTTTTTGCTTTTGTTCTAATGGTGGTGTTTTTAGTCCCTTAGGAACCAAAATCTGACCATCCTTAACTAACAAATCAAATATTTCGTCGCATTTAGTAACATCAAAAGTATATGTTTTTGCAACGAATTTGTCGTTTTTAGGTTCGACAGGATTTTTACCATTTGAAGGTTTTAGCAATGTACAAGTATATGGAGGTCCAGGTTTTAACTCAGCAACATTGACCTCTTCTTCGACCTCCTCATAGGAGATGTCGAATTCTTGTCCTTCATCTTTAATTTCGACATAGGCAACTTTGTCTTTTTTATTATGAAACCTATTAGTTCTAGATTTCTCAGCTTTCAAACTTTCGACTTGCCTAACTCTATCAGCCAATTGAGCCATGTCTCTCAAATGTTGAGTGTCTAGCTTTTTCCTGATGGAATAATCCAAGCCACCAGCAGCCATTTCGACTAGCTCATGTTCAGGCACTTGAGTGAAGCACCTTGCTTTGAGAAGTCTAAACCTGAAGAGAAGTCGTATTAGTGACATTCGCCAAAAACTGCCCCTCCCATAGAAGAAAGGTTTCCTCCCTGTGATTGGCCGGAGACAACATAGTTCTTGTTGCTACTGGCTTGCGCAGCACATCTTTGCTCCACTTCCTTGGCTTGTTGCACTTCATTGTGCACCATAGGTTTAACTATGTCGGCCAATTGGTGGGACAATTGATACATGATGTCGTGTATCCCCATGTCGATTTGTTGCCGAATAAATGACGTGGTCATGACCACAGGTTCCTCATAATGTTGAGGAGAATCGTCGTTAGACTCAGCATTAACCGCAAGGGGAGTTGTCTCCGAAACACTTACTGGCTCAGTGTTCTCCGTTTTTGGAGCAGTTACCATTTTTGTAGTCGACGGTGGCTCCATACTTTGGTTTCTGTCAGAGCGTAGGTGCATACGCCAACTATAATCCAGTCTAGGCGAATCAAACGGACGCATTTGCTCACTTTTTCCTGTCCCACCGGACGTGCCAATTTTGTTTGGTTGTCGTCAAACTCGTAGGTCTTGGCCGTGAGGTTGGCCAGAGGTTTGGACAGTCTTTGATTCCTCGTTTCTTCAAGCAATTGCGTTGAGGAGGGAACTCTGCTCCTCAACTGTGGGTTTCCTGACTCCTCTAGAAAGGGTCAGGCAAGGTGAGAGGGGGACGCGAGTGTTGGATTATACTACGGCTAATGCATAAAGTAATAGGATAAAAAATGCGATAAAGTAAGATAAATTGAAATAAACGTAGAGTTTGATTGATTGGATGTGTCTTTGTACAATTACTTTACTGCTATATATACACAGACCCTCGTTGGCCACTATGCGAGCCAACATTTGCCTGCCGTCGGATTGATCTAAGATCAACGACTCTCATTGCTTCCTAGGCCCTCCACTAGCACGGTTAGTGGGGGAAGTGCTCGTTCCCTCATGTTTTCCGGCCTCGCTCTTCCGCTTGAACTTCAACCGCTCCCACGTTCTGTCTTCGTGTTGTGTCTTGCCTTTCAAGCAACGCCCGCCTTGCCTCGGCCATTCGGTGGCTTGGTCGCACTAGCCCCTTTAAGTAATAGCTTAGGCACCCGAGCCACCTGGACCTTGGCACTCTATAGGCTGGGGTTGTCACTCTCCCTCGGCTTAGCTCATTAGTCCTCGGGTGTAACTCTCCCTGGGGGAGTTCTGTCGTCTAATGTGCCCGAGGACTTCTCTTGATTTCACTCTTGTTTGGTAAATCCCCCTTTTCAACTTGTCGTATGGCTTGCCTTCACACCAAAATTTCTCTTTTATCCTCCTAGCCCTCGGCCTACGACTTAATTATTTTTGGATGTTCACAGTTACGAAATGTGAAATTGAGATTGATTCTATCGGAGGAATTATATGTGCAAAAATATGCTAATGATTTATAGCTAATATAAACAAATTGTTTTATTTAGAGTTTCAACTTGCAAGTACTATTTTCATTAATATGTGATGCATGTAATATTACTATTGATTTTGGAATGCTATGTCATGTGAGGCATTGTGGGGGTTGTTCTTGGATTCATGATTTCTATAAAAACCCCACTCTTCAAACAAAAAGTATGATTCCAAAAAATTTGCTAATCAGAAGAACCGCAAACGGAATAATGATCATATCCCTATTGTTCATATCTCTGAATTTAAGAAAAGGGGCTTTTGTTTTGTTTGTGGAAAGCCAGGACACTATGCACCTAAATGCAGGCATAGGGCGAGAAACGAGAATCCTTCTAAGGCAAACGCCAACTTGGCTGATGCTAGCAGAGATGATAATGAGGATGACAATGTCATCGTTGCTGTCGTTTCTCTGATCAATATGGAAACTGATGTGAACAAGTGGGTGGTAGATTCTGGAGCCACCAAGCACATCTGTGCTAACAGAGAGGCTTTTACCTTCTACACTGCTGTAGGGGAAGGAGAAGAGCACATCTACCTTGGTGGTGGTGCGGTAACTTGGAGGTCAGGCAAGCAATCCATAATTGCTAGATCGACCATGGAGTCGGAATTTGTAGCTCTGTAGTTTGCTGGTACTGAAGCTGAATGGTTGAAGAACCTTTTAGCTGGAATTCCTTTGGGAATAAAACCAACACCATCAGTGTCAATACATTGTGATAGTCAGTCGGCAATAGTCGTTGCAAAGAATAAGACCTATAATGGCAAAAATAGACATGTGCAATTGAGACATAATATTGTCAAACAATTGCAAAAATATGGAGCAATATCGATCGATTATGTGAAGTCAGAATTGAATTTGGCCGGTCCTCTGACAAAACCCATAGGGAAGAAATTAATATGTGAAACATCGAAGGGAATGAGACTTAAGCCAATTGAAATTAAGAAGTGATGGTAACCCAACCTATGTGATTGGAGATCCCATGAAGAAGGTTCAATGTGGTAAAAATATATCACTTCTTGATAATGCTAGCTGTAAAATTAATTAAAGTAATTAATTTAATCTTGTCCTTTCCTATGGTGTTATGATGTCATTGTGATGGTGCTAGACTGCAGGGTTAAGAGGTTAAGCTTAAAGCTTTTAATGATTATGGGAGCCCATATGGGTGGTGTATGACTTGCAAAATACACTTGATGAAATAAACTATATGAGTGTCAAGTGGGGCCGCTTGCATGAGATCCTGGTGAGGTCTCTAGAGCACTCAGGAAAACCGAGCACGCACACGGCCTAGTAGCGCAAAACGGCGAAAACAACAAGAATTGTGGGAGTGTAATGTGATAATAAAACCTCTAACATATAACATGTGTCTTGGGTTCCATAGCTTGCTAAACCAATTCACTGTATTTTATGTTTTTTCTGTCTAGGACTGGTTCCATAGCATGCTATACAGTTCCGACGCATTACATTTACGATGTTAACCCAGAAAACCACTTTTTCTTTATTCACTTATAAACTTTTGAAATATGTAGGGGATTGTTGTAAATTTTGTGATATTTCAAAGTTTCTAAGTGAATTTTGTGAAACAATAATTTATTTAAAATAAATTTATTTGTTGATATATTATTATTTTAATTATTATTTTAATTATTTTGTAACTGTTACTTATTTATTTTGTAACCGTTACTTATTTATTTTGTAATTGTTACTTATTTTATTCCGTAACTGTTACTTATTTATTTCGTAACCATTGGTTATTTATTTTATAACAGTTACTTATTTATTTCGTAACTGTTGGTTATTTATTTTGTAACAATTAATTATTTATTTTGTAAGTGTTAGCTATTTATTTCGTAACCGACACTGATTTAAGACGGGTCAGTTACGAAATTAAGCCTATAATAACCAAGGTCGAGTAGCTCTTGTAACAGACCAAAAAAGTACACTCATTTTTTTCCTCCTGGGTTCATCTCCTGAAACACAATACTTGCATTCTTGCTAGTTCGGATACATCGATCGCTACTATGATTTGAGACGAGATTGGTTGTATCCTCGCGAGATTTGCGCTTTTGGGGCGGATAAATCCTTAAGGACGCGTCTCACGACCCCTCCGGTTGTTTTCTTTAATGTTTATTGTTTTGCAGGTTATAATCAAGGACTCATTGCTAGTAGTCGTTCGTGTTCGGTTCATTAGTCATTGCAGTATCAGACACTATCTACAACATGTCGGCGGTGCTCCATGCGAATAAATCGACATTGGACGAGAGACGCCTTTACCTCCTCGGACGGGTCGAATTCGGTCATGATGACCTTCTCGGGATCTTCTCCAACATCATATGAAATAAGAGTCTTGTAACAAATCCCTGGCGTCAGTGACTGAAAGGCACAACATCATATGCCACAACACTTAGCGATATAGTGTCCAATGCTATAGCACCTTACTTTTGAGAAATTACTTAGCAAAGAGAAGTCCAATTCATTTTATATAATACTTGAACTTCTTTACTGTTTTCACATAACTTCTTTAATCTTTATGTCCAAAACCATATTGCTTTTATTTTGCTTACTTCACTAGTATTTTAACTAATTAAACTTTAAAATTAACATCAATCCCTGTGGGTACGATCTCTACTTTATCGTTGTACTACTTGTTGCGATTGTGTACACTTGCACAACTACTTTTCGCAGAAAAAGTTTTTGGCGCCATTGCCGGCGCCTGTATTCTTTAATCCGAAAGGCATTACTCGGTAGCAGTACTTTCCCTTTGGAGTCATGAAGGCAGTTTTCTCCTGGTTGGGGAGGTACATCGGAATTTCGTTAGAACCTGAATAAGCATCCATGAACGAGGGGAGTCGGAATCCAGATGAATTATAGACCAACTTGTCTACACTCGGAAGCGGGAATGCGTCTTTGGGACAAGTTTTATTAAGGTCTGTATAATCCACACACATCTTCCATTTCCCGTTGGCCTTCTTGACGAGTACCACATCTAACAACCAAGTTGTCAACTTGACCTCATTCATGAAGTCGGCTTGGATAAGGTCCTCTACTACTTTTGTTGTTGCCTCAGATTTTTCGTCGTATTGTGATCTTCTGCGTTATGCTACCCAATTTGCCTTTGGGTAGTCTGTGCGCCGGTCACGGTTGGGGATTTTGGGTCGTGACAATTACTTCCAAAAGGGGTGGTTAGCTTTTCAAACTCTTCGTATGTTAACAAATCTCCACTAATTGCTTTCCATGGGATTTTATCCTCCAATCCGGAACATATAGAGATTCGATTTTTAAATAATACAATTATTATGGGTTTATTTTAATTTATAGAAAAGTTAATAGGTTCAAACTTTAGAAAACAAAAGTTGTGTGGTTATAAAGTAAACGATGGATGATTTTCAAATATTATAGATATAGATTTTTAGGAAGAAAAAAAAACTTAATCTCAACCATTAGATCACCTAAAAGCCAGGTGTCGCATTTGTAGAAAATCAAATGGAAATGTACATTTAACCTACCCATTATTATTTATTATTTATTATTATCTAAAGTGAAAAGTACAGAATCTCTAACTCAAACACAAACACGCGATCTAAGTCAGTTCTTAACGGATAGAGAAACGGCGCAAACCCATTTCCTTCTGTCGGCTAAAAACCCTATTGCTCTGTCTCCTAGGTCCTCTTTCCGCCACTCTACTTCCGTTCCGATCCCAACAATGTTTCCTCTTTTTCGGAAAAACCTATTGTTTCTCCCCTATTGTTATTCCTCTTCATCATCGCAAGTTCGCACATCGCAAGTTCGCGCATTCCTTTCTCGATTTCCAGTGCTTGGATTCTCATCATCTTCTTCTCCTCCGAAAGATAAGGTTAGGGTTTCGGTATGGTGGGACTTGGACACCTGTGCCGTGCCTTCCGGAGTTAGCTATTCGAAGGTAGCACCTTCAATTATGGGGGCCCTTAGAACTCACGGGATTAAGTGCCCTATTGATATTGAAGCCTATGGTAATCTTTCTCAGCTTTCAGACATCAACCAAGAAATACTTTTCTTGACAGGCATTGATCTCCACCACGTTCCCGGTTCTTTTTTCTAACCCTATCACTATTATTGTCTTCATTTTCAATTCTCTTCTTTTTCTTAAAAAAAAAAACAAGAATCATGTTTTGAAATGTTCATCATGGCTCTCTAATTATCACATTCACAACACATCGTTATTATTTCTAGTTTTTAAGCTGGTTGTAGGATGATTGAGAAATTTGTCAAGTCAATCTTTTTGTAAATGATAAAGAAAAGAATTTGGTATGCTTTTGGTCATCCTCTTTTGTAAACTAATGATTATGTTTTGGCAAAAACTAGATTATTTGCAATGTATATTAATTTTCGGTGTATGGATCGTATGCTTAAATGGATGATATAAAAAATTTGCACTAAATATTGATGGAGTGAAGTGCAATCTGTCCTTTTTTTTAACTGTTTGTTCATCGAAATAAATAATCAACAAGCAAGATAGTATGTAACTGAAATAAAAGTAACTATGGCAGTACGGAAGCAAATTTGAATGTAGTATGTGTCTTTGTTTGTTATGGGGCTCTGTTCTAATAATAATGACTTATCATTGTTGCAGGGGGGAAGAAGCATGCCCATAGATATTTTATGGATTGGGTTTCCAAAAATCCTCCACCCGCACATCTATTTATCATATCTGGTGATAGAGACGATGACTTCGTCAGCGCGGTGAGCTGGTTAAGTAATACAAGCTACAACATCTTGCTTGCTTGTCCACCAAAGACCGACTATGTTCTCTGCCACAATGCAAATATAATGTGGCCGTGGTCTTCGATGCTCAAAGGGGATTTTACTGGAAAACATTTCAACAATTGTCCTCCTTATTGGTATGTAGACTCGAAAGTCCCTCTTGAAAACCCCTTCTCGGCTTCTGAGGAGCCCACCTCTTCACAAAATGCGGAGATCCGCAAACCTTCCTTGGACCTAAAGTTAGGCGGTGAAGTTCCAGAGTCAGTTTCTTGGCAGGTTAGGAAGATATTGAGATTGTACCCGAATGGAATCTCCATTGGAGATCTTCGTGCAGGGTTGGCAAAGTGTGATCTGCCTTTGGGTGAACGCTTCTATGGACATGAAAAGTTTTCCAACTTTCTAGTATCTATACCACATGTTCAACTCTTGGATAAAGGAGAAGGTGATTTTTGTGTGTATTTGATCCCATCAAAGACACCCGACAATGACAGTGTTAGGTTTGAGGATGTAAGTCCTGAAATTCTGGAAAAAAAGACCACTTCACAGCAACTCAAGGAAGATAAGGTTAGGGTTTCAGTATGGTGGGACTTAGACACCTGTGCCGTGCCTTCCGGAGTTAGCTATTCGAAGGTAGCACCTTCAATCACACGAGCCCTTAGAGCTAATGGGATTAACGGCCACATTGATTTTCATGCTTATGGCGATGTTTCTCAGTTTTCAAAGTTCGAACAAATAGCATTTTCCTCAACCGGCATTCATCTCTGCCACATCACAGGTTCTTTTTTCTTATCCTATCCCCTTTGCTATCTCTTGATTTTCTTTATTAATTAGAAATTAACAAGAATAAACTTTTGAAATGATGAAGATTGCTCTTTTGTTATCCAATTTAGTCTCTAACGTTTCAAAAATGTTCAATTTAGTCCCGATTTTTCACAAGTATCAATTTAGTTCGTAACATTTACAAATGTGTGTCAATTTCGTCCTTTTGTCAACAACTGTTAGTAAACAGTATTAGCGGAGCTGACGTGGCTGTTAGTGCCAACTTGGCAATGTCAGGGACCAAATTGATACTACAAAAAAAAAAATCCATGTCAGCATGCCACGTCACTTGAAAGTTGGAGACTAAATTGATACTTTTTAAAAAAAAAAAATAGTTTGTCATGAGGACTAAATTGATACTAAGTTACATAAGTCAGAGACCCAATTGATATTGTGACCCTCTAATCCACATCTTTGACAAGTCCAAATAAGAAGTCTCCTCTTCAACTTAGTTCCCCCAATAGGTTCTTCATTGCCATCCTTCCTCCTTTGTTTTTTTGGTCTTCCAGTCTTCCTTGTGATCTTAGGTGGGAGAGGCCTCCAAAATAGTTGTTGGATACTAAGATAGGCCTTGCGGCACTTGACAAAATCATGCAGATCAAAGATGTTGAGAGTGTCGGAATCAACATCTTTCCAAATGTCCTTATTACCACCAACATACTCCAATTTTCCATCCTTATTTCTCATTAATCTTCCTCCATAATGGACTACCAAATTAATGAGTGAACTCATTCTGGAAAGAAAAACAACAAAAGAAGCAAATATTCAAATTAACATTTTCAAAAAGATTCAAAACAAACAGAATCTAATATTGTAATCCTAAACCAATGCTAATCCCAACCATCATGGTTGTCAAACTCGAGATCCCACCAAAGATTGGGAAGGGAGGTCAAGATCGTAAATCGTGAGATCGTAACACGGATCGTAAGATCCCACCAAAAATAAGAAAATATGTTTTAATATAAAAATATGATAATATAATTAATTAATAGTATAAAAATACGATAATATCATTAGTTAATAAAAGAAAATATAAATATAATTCTTTTTTTGACAATATAAATATAATTTTAGTAACAAGTAGATAATTATTTTATGATTGATATTTGTATCACACGTTTATTATGTATTAATTTTTTGAACAAAGAAGTTTAATAGTTATTATCAAAAAGAAAAAATGATTAATATTCTGGGCCGATTCAGTTTTTGGTACGGGGTGATCTTTTAATTTGGGCCTATATTGAAGCCCAAACTGTTTAGGCACTAACCAAAGTAACAAGGGTTCGTCACTTTTAGGGTTTGTTTTTCAGTGGCTCTTGCCTCTTCATTGCACAGAAAGCACGCTGCATCTTCGTCTTTGAGAGAACAAGGAGAACCACGAAGACTCACAAAAACCATCACCACCGGCGCGGGAGAAGAGCGTTGTTCCTATGCTTTCACGTTCTTCCTCGTCGTGCCGACAGGGCCGCCCTCTCTAGCAATCTCTCCACTGCGCCGCCACGTTGAAGGCTGTGGAACGCGTGAAATTGTACGCTCCAACAATCTACCATGCCAACCATCATATGCTAATCCTAAAACAATATTTTAAACTTAAAGTGCTAGAATCAAATATAGTAACACAACATATAATGATCCGCACTTCATTTTCAACAATATTAGATAGGAAGTCAGAGATGATGAAGATCAAGGCCTTGACAATCAAGCAAGCATGGCAACAGATTTATACCAGATTTATTGTTATGTTTCTTTAAGTACTCACTTTATCCATTGCAGAAAACTCAGTGCTCTGTAAAAACAAATATGATCAACAAAGGAACATAAACTTTAAACTTTAAATAATCACAATGAAGAACTTAAAATGATCAACAGATTTTACCATATGATCAACAACTTGAACTTTAAACTGTACCTTATGATCAACAACAGAGGAACATAAACTTTAAACTTTAAACTATAAATGATCAACAGATTTTACCATATGATCAACAACTTAAAATAATCACATAAACTAAAAAATCTGTAAAACAAATAAACACAATGTTCATCAGTTGCAGAAAAAACATAAACTTTATCTAGTGTCAACTGAAAAAAACACAGCTTCAACAAAGGAACGAAAAAATCACATACAGCTTCAACAACTTCATCAAAGATAAGAAATAGCATAGCTGAAACGAAAATGGAACCGAAAATCACAGCACTAAAAAAGCCCTAAAATCAATTTTTGTAACAAACTAAACTCTAAAATCACAATGTTGGTCTAATGGAACCAGGAATCGGTGAAAAGAAGATGAAAAACGAAATGGATTTATTTGATGGGCAAAAAAATGCAAAGCTGTAAAAATGGTTTCCAAATGCTCATGCGATGGAGGATGCTGGTGTGACGACGAACCGGCGATGGACGGTGGGAGAAACACATTGGCACTTAACATCCACGTCAGCTTCGTTAAAACTGTTTACTAGCAGTTGTTGACAGAAGGACGAAAGTGACACACATTTGTAAATGTTGGAGACTAAATTGATACTTGTGAAAAGTCAGGAACTAAATTGAATATTTTTAAAATGTCAGGGACTAAATTGGGTATTACCTCCCTTTTATGTGACAAGCAGTTCCACTTCATGCCATTTCGTTTTGCATATAATAATAATTGAATAATAATTGTGAGTCGTATACCACCATTTTATTCATTGAAATAAATAATTAGCAACTGTAGTTTCTTTGTTTGTTATGGGGATCCCCGGTTCTTATTGTTGTGGCGAAAATTTGTCCAGAGGTGTAGCTAACAAAATCATAATAAATTGTTTACTGCTCATGTCTTATAATCTTGTCCACATGGTGTTAGAACTTATTGGAATGTTTCATTCAATTACATATTTTTTTTATCTTTTCAAATAATAATAACTCACATTGTTGCAGATGGAAAGAACCATATCTATAAACATCTTCTTATGGATCTTAATAATTGGGTTTCCAAAAATCCTCCACCCCTACACATCTTTCTGATATCTGATGATAGATACGATAAAGAGTTCTCAGGCATATTGCATCGGTTAAGAATGAATAACTACAATATCTTGATTGCATGTCCAGGAAGGGGTTATGATATTCTTCGCAGTGCAACAACTATAATGTGGCAGTGGTCGTCGATGCTCAAAGGGGAAGATCTTATTGGAAAACATTTCAACTATCCTCCTGATGGCCCGTTTGGTTCGTGGTATGGAAACTTGAAGGTGCCTCTTGAAAACCCCTTCGCAGCCACTGAGGAGTCCACATCTTCACAAAATGCAGAGCGTAAAAATATGGATAGAAGTGCAGATGGGATTCTTGGAATATCCTCATCGTATGTAAGCAGCGTGGATGATGATTCAAAATCATTCCAATCTATTCCTTCACAAGTTGCGGATGGTAAATCATCTTATCCTTCGTTCAAGGAAAGTAATGTGCATTAGCCTCCAAATGAGGAGCAGAAAACATCTATGGGCACTGAGAAAGTTGTGGATGTGGCCAGTGCATTATTCCCACAGGTTCAACTTCCTCAAAATGGCAGTGATATCTAAAAATTCTGACTGACATTGTTAGGTTTGAGGATGTAAGTCCTGAAATTCTGGGGGAAAAAACACTTCCCAGAATCCCTCTACTTGCAATGATTACGGTGTTGGAAAACAATGATATTGCAAATTGTGAATCTAGAAAAGCAGAGAAGAAATGGGTTGGAGGAAAGCTCACACAAGCATTTCCTTTTAGGTTAACTCAAGCTCTTCAAAAGAGCCCATTGATGGACCAATCTCATGGTGAAAATGGGTTAAGATCTTTAAATTGCAAAACTGAGAGAATCAAGTTCCTAGTGTAAAAAACGGGGCATGGGTTACCTGTTTCACTCATTTATGTTTGTGTTTGTTTCTCTTTTCATTATGCATTTTTTTTTATTATTTCAGTTCACATTTCATGGTTTATAGTTGAACAAAATTGAGAAGATATTTATTTTTTTTATATTATTTTTTATAGTTGTGTGTTGGTGCTATTTTTGTTGGCGTGTTTGCAATTCTAAGTCTCTCAAAATCTGTTAGATTCAGGGCTGCATATTTCTTTATTGCCTCTATTATTGAGACAATGGTCAGGAATTGTTTTTGCAGTAACCATTGCAAAGAATTGTTTACTCGAATGGCCAAGAATTGATTATGTGTTATAAGAGGAATAAAGGAATTGGGTTGCTGGTATTGAATATTTACATCATATTCTTGTTTGACACTTTCAAGAAAAGTGTGGATTACTGTATAAAAAGAAGAAAAATATGGATTAGAAGATAAATACAGAGAGAAACGTGGCTAATTAAGAAATATTGGATACATTTAATAGTGTAGAATAAATTGACAGTGACAGGAGGGATTAATCAAATTGAGAGAATTTGTATCCCAACTGTTCCCATTATTTTACTAATGGGCCCTTAGTTATTACATAATAAACTCTCCATAAAGAATTATTGCTCATTAATCACTGCATAGTACCTTTGCTCTTTCAAATCTAATAGTTGCCTTGACCAAAAAAAATCAATCTCTGTTATTTCAAACCTAGTTGCTACTACATGTTTGCAGTTGTGTGATGCTTTCAAACCCAATTTTTGCTTCAAATGAGCATCAAACTTTTTCTGTACAATTAGTGCGTGTGAGAACAAATTTGCGGCGGTGACCAAATGAGGCAAAGGCAAAGACCATCGACACACACCACCATTGAAACGTTGCAACCAAGACGATTGGTGTTGCGTTGACCATCTATGCGCCACTCTCCTAAACTTTCTACTTCTCTCAAATGATGTCGGCACCGCCACTTCTCTTTAATCACTCTTGTGACACCCACACACTAACCAACCACAGTCCCCTTCCCCTTCTCGCCATCAACACCAGAACCACCGCGTCTCTAGAATTACTTATATACAATGTTTGGGAAATGCTAATTGTTACAAAGAAATTTCGTAAGAAACAGACGAAAGAGATTCTACCCTATCTGTACTTTGTTTTTGGTTGCACAATTATTTCTTTCCTTTTGTTTATCTTATTCATGTGTAAGGAAGTGATTAATCCATAGGGAAACACTCCAAGAAATTGGAATACGTGGTGCAGTAAGTTAAAGGTGTGATTGTGGGACGGTTTGCAGAAGTTTGCAGGGCACTTTCTATTTTAGTTAACTTTTTTACTTAAAAACAATTAAATATGCATCTGGGAGAAAAATTTCTGCATATTCGTGCATTTTTTGTCACTTTATGTTCGTAAAGTATAGCATTGCTCATAATGTTTTTTGCAATTTCAGATTTCAGGTGTAGATCGATGGTGAGCTTGGTTAGAATAGATCAATGGTGAGAGGGCTGATGTGTTTCGCATGATCTGGCTAATTAAGAAACATTAGATACTGTTTCAACAATGAGTGGGGTCCAAGTGACGTCACTCCTATTTCCGCGGCGCCTATCCAAACTGCTCTTGACCGTTTCAATGCTCTAAAGTATCCACGTCCAATTTTCATCTTTTCCATGATAAGTTTAACCTGTTTTGTTGTTTGTTGCACAAAATCTGATCCTAGAATCTGAGCATCTCCTACCTCAAACCAACACAACGATGTTCTGCACTTCCTTTCATATAACACGTCATAGGGTGTCATAGTTCTTAGCATAATTGAACGGCCATGTTGAATCCCTCTAAGATTGCAAAATGAAGCATCCAGACCTGAAATTTAGTACTGACATTTTAGATTGGTTAAGACAAGAATTGTAGTACAAGTTAACATTTATGCTTCAATGCAATGTAAAATTTATTTGTTTATTATATGACTTCATTCTGAATATTCAGTAAACTCTTGGAAGTTGGAACATACTTTGTATACCTACATAGACATGGGAGAACAAAAGAGGTAGGCGTTTTGAATATTCACCTCATGTTCTCATCTAATCACTTCTAAAACATATTGATAAATAGCTATCCTAGTAGTATGAAAGACTCAACTTAATTTTATTACTCTAAACTAGGCAAAGTGACAATTCATTTCCTCCATCACCTTATATCTGTACCTAAAGATAAGTATGGTCCCATGGATCAGAAATAATAGCAAGTATGAAATTAAAAGGGCGGCTTAAAAAAAAAGGCTTTTTTTACCCATCATACCCTATACCCCCCAAATATGCCAAACATGATTCCGGAACACTTTTTTTTAGGATTTCTAAAATTACGTGAAAATTTTCGGAATTGTGTGAAAAAGGGAACGGATTTCCTCATGTTGGAAAAAAACATGAGGGGGTCATGTTTTTAATCTTCACCATTAGATCATTTTCTCTCCATTTTTAATATTTTATACACACTTTCTCTCTCCTTTTATATAATAAATGAGTGGTTGTGATTCAACATGAGGGAAAATAACATGAGGGAATCCTCTCCCTGTGAAAAACGGCTTCCAGAATTATGTTAAAAAGGGGTATTTCTGGAATTCCCAAAAAAAAGCTTTCGGAATTATGTTAAAAAGGGTATTTCTGAAACTGAAAATGTTATTTTGGAAATTTTTAAAAAACTAAACTTTTACCAACGGTTTTGTCCGTAGGTAAAAGTTTTTTTAAAAAAATGGACTTTTACCCATATTTCCTGGGGACTTTTACCCATATTTCTAAGATGAGGGAGCAAATCAAATCTCTCACTAGTGTACCATTAAATATAATCATAGAATGCAATTTAAGTGGTTCACCAGTGAGGAATTTAATTTGCTCCCTTACCCTAGAAGCGCCCTAAAAAGTAAGGGTGTTTGAAAAGTTATCCTAAAAAAAAACTTAAGCCAGCAAGCATCTAAAACAGAAAAACTGAATACCCCTTTCATCACAATTTATATTTTATATTTCACACAACAGAACCTTATAAAGATAAGACTTAAATAAGTTTTTAGTCCCTGAAAGTATGAAGTGTTTTGGTTTTAGTCCCTCTATTTTTTTTTTAAAACATTCCTGCAAAAGCAATTTTTTTGAGAAAAGTTCTTTTAACCTGATGTTACAAAAATTGACTACGTGGCTGATAGATGTCTGAGTTTTCATTTCTTTTCTATTCTTTTTATTGCTGACCGGTATTGTCACATCATTTTTTTTAATTAATGTTTATTTTAAATTTTAAATTGCTACTAAACATGAACATTGGACTGAACATGAAGCATATGTTCCTGACCTTCACGCGTTCTTCATCTTCACTCCTCTCTCTCCGCCTTGCTCTCTTCATGCCAAACCTTCATCTCTCTCTCTCTCTCTCTCTCTCTCTCACTTCTCGTCACTCTCAGTAAATTATTGTTGATGTGTAAAGGAAGCCGCAAATCAAAAATAAAGGAACCCTAACCCCCAAATCCCAAATCTCAGAAAATAATGTGAGCCTGTTGTCCAGGTTGATGTCTATTCAAAACCTCACCCAGTGTTTGAAGGTGGGTTTGAAACGAGGTGTGGTCGCAGAACTTCAATCCACGTTGGTGAACAGTAGCTGTTTGTGATGGCTTCGTGGTGGTTCGTTTCAAGGTAAGGGAGTTGGGGAGCAAGGCGAAGAGAGAGCAGGAACGCGAGAGATATGAATATGGAGTCGTGGTGGTCTTTGTAGCGGTTCCATTGTCTTTGTGTGTGCGTGTGTCTCTGGTTTGCTTTTGTGAATCTCGTCTCTTCACCTCTCCCTTCTGATTTCTTCCTCTTCTGGTTTCTGGAATTGATTTGGGGAAAATGATACCAAGCCCTAATTTAATTTTGGGGATTCATGAAAGAGAAAGGGAGAGGGAGGCTCCTACGCTGTATGGTGATTGGATTCTATTGTGGATTGAAGATGTTGTGTTGTGTTGGCTATGAGTGTTGAACGAGTTATCTACTGGTTGGTGGTGAAAATGAATGAAGAAGAGAGGGGAGAAGATGAATTGACAATTTAGGGTATTTTATTTAATATGTGGCAATACTAGTGGGCATTAAAAAAATTAGAAATCAAAAAAAATTCGAACTCAGAACCTTATTAGCCATGTAGATGTTTTTTGTAACGTTAAGTTAACAGAAAGTCTTTTTTCAAAAAAGTTGCTTTTGCAAATTTTTTTTTTTAATTTTTTAGAGAGGTTAGAACCAAAACATCCTATATTTGTACGGACTTAAAACATATTTAAGCTTAAAGATAAAGATATAGAATGTATTTTCAAGCTTACCCTTAACGATAGATGCTATAGTGCTCGAGTCAAATGATGAGCTATGACATTTGAAAGCACCACGCTCCGGTTAATGCATAAATGACAACAATTATCTATACTAATAGATAAATCTATACTAATCAGTGTTTTAAAATCTGGCTCGGACCGACCGGGAATCGGGAACAAGACTGGGTTGAGCCGACAATCGGATTAGTTGTGCAAGCAAATTGGTGAAAACCGGTCTAACTCGGCGGTTTTCGTCTTAAACCGGTGACCCATGATTAATTCGAGCGAACCGGATTGGCATGTTGGTTCCACTGAAAATATTATTATTTTGCTATGCCAAAAGTGAAGTCATAGCAAAATAATAATATTCATTGTGCCTTACCACTAGACTACAAACCCCTTATTCAACATGCATTGTGCCTTACCACTAGACTACAAACCCATTCTTGTTACCTGCTTACAAATAGTTTATCTATAGGTTCTTTTGCTGAATAAAAACTTGCAAATATGATCAGAATTTATAACGTTTTTCAAAGTAAAAAGATAAAATATTTAGTATATTTTACATGCTATACATTCAGTAAAAAATCGGCCAAGATACAAATGCATCGTGGTCTTCTGTATTATTTTTTTTTTTGTAATTATTATTATTATTATACTCTGACAAACAAGTCAAAGACATTATTTTTTTCATAATATATATTTTAAAGTTTTATTGTATAAACATTTTTAAAATAATAATTTATTTTTGGTTTTGAGTAAAGCATTGTACCAAATCTTGGTTCTCTCTTTGGTCATTATATTCTTGAATTTTTGTTAGACTTTTCTAGATAGGACGTGTAATTTTAGGAAATTAAGTTTTACACGTACGAAATTTATATTATATAGGTCTTGAAAATTCGCGAAATAGAGACCGGATCCGAGTCTTACGGTCCCTATTTTGGTCATGCAGTTACCAAACACATACGTAGACACACTCCGGCTGTTACCAAACACCATAATTTTTACCTTTCCAGCAGCAAGTTATCATTTTTCCATTTATATGCTCTCACAACTTACCTTCTCCCACGGGATTTCAAACAGTTCAGCGCATTCCTTCTTTATGTATCTTCAGTTCCAAATCCACCATTAAGTCTGAAGGTATAAACCACCAAATACACTACTACATAACTGTAACTAATCTTCAACAACATCATTTGGTGCGCATATAATCATCGATCTTTAACTTATGCTTCACACACTTTTCATACGACAAAGACTTTCCCCACCCTCCAATCATTAAAAACCCACTCTATACAAAACTATAATGATTGAGGATGGGAATATATATAAATATATAGATCTTAAGATTACTTACACATTCTAACTTTAAATTACCGCTTACTACTTTCGTCCCATTTTATAAGTTGTTTTAGCAAAATGAATTTGTCTCAAATTAATTGTTGTTTTACATTTTCAAAAAAGTATCTAACATGTTTTTCCACTATTGCCCTTATTAATCATTACAACTTTTTACATTTAATAAATGATTCACGTTTATCTATGTAGAGAGATAAATGGTTAAATGGTAATTTAGACAACACTTTTTATAAAATCTAGACTACTAATCATTTTTCTTAATATGTATGCAACAACCTTAAACTGAATATAAAATGGGACGGAGGTAGTAGTTCCCTTCAGTTGTGATTGGTTCCTTATCCTCTACTCTATATTCTCTTTGGAGTAGTTTTTATTTCTTGCTTTCCTTCCTTATTTTTGTTCCTTATTTTATGCTTTAACTTCACACCAATACATAACTTACACTGTTGCCTATAAAATGCATAAGAGCATCTTTTTTTGGTGTCAGATTTTTTTGGACAGAAATGCCCTTCAGTAAAACTGAATGTAGGCGGTTACCAACACAAAAAGATAACCGGCAACTTACCCCGTAAAATAACGTCCTTTTGGTTTGGATTTTCTTTCGGTAGACTTTGCTTGGGGAAGGACAAGTTGAAAGCTGTAATATCTATGTAGTTTCATTCCTTCTCTCTTTCATTGTTTTCTGTCGATTTTGGTCTTGCTTATTTATGATTGTTCTGTTTTCTTTGACATGTAGAGATATTAATACATTCATGTAGATTCCTAAACGAATGTAGATCGCGGTGATATGCTTATCAGCATTTATTTGCTTATTGTTCTTTCTATTAATAACGTGAATACAAATACATCTCTTGAAGGCCTTTGTGACTTAGAGCATCAACAACAGCGGACCTCCATGCGGGTTCATTACTGTGTTTTACTAGATCCCAATTGCCATGTCACTTTTAAAACACTCTGTTCCGCACTGTACTTTCGACCTTGAAGGATGGTCCGAGGTAGTTAGTGGTCGATGTTCTTAGTAAATAACTGTATCCGATTCGAGCTGGTGTTGTACCTGCAAAGTCACTCCGACGCTTAAGTCAGTGAGGTAGTCATGGCAGAGTAATAAATGTGAGAATGCTTACCATTAATGAGGCAATGAATGTTGTATTTATAGAGTGTGGTGGGGTTTGTCCCAAAGAATTAGAGCCGTCCGATCTTGCGATTTGATCTGAGCCCTTGATGTTTGGACTAGGCCCTTGATATTGGGCCTTGGAGGAGTGTGAATAGATGTGAAAAAAGGGGGTGTATAGAGTCAAAAGCTCTCACCATAACAGTTGCCCCCCAAGTCTGGTCGTCTTTAGAGGCGATCTTGACTTGTTGACGAGCTTTATGATGTGCTTTTACCGACCTCTGGATGAGTTGTAACTCTTCAGGTGTGAAGCCAAGACTGATTTTTTAACAGTGATTCGATTGTTGTAGCATTTTTTTGAAGGTGATGTTTCGTTTTTCGCGCTTTTCAATTTATTGCACTTGTCAGAACACGTTTCCCAATGGTGACTAATGATGGTGACACTTTGGTAGGCGTGTGCGTGCTTTGAAGATTATTGATGGGATGCGTCGATTCGATTTAGGCCCAATCCAATTCTATGAGGCCCACTATAAATAGGGGTTCAGCTCCCCTCTTTTACTGCTGATTTTCAATTTGCTCTACATACCGATCTTCATTTTCCGATTTTGAGTTCGTTGATCTGGGAGATAGTGGCTAGAGTTTCTTCGTTCCAGTGGGTTCAAGTGCTTGAGTTTCGCAAGAGAACACCGGTGAGAGCTTCTTTTGGACGAGGTTAGTTCTATTCCCTTTCAACTGTTTGTTGTGTTTCTTTTATTTTGAATCAGTCTCGTCCTCATTTCTTTTTAAATCGGACTCGCCACCATTTGTTTAGTCGTCACAGGGTGGGGGTTGTCAGGTTGGGTTTCAAACTCGGCATGGACCCGTTAGGTAGTTAGTCTTGACTTCCCTATGCCCCCATTCCTGCAGGTATTAAACTAGCGGTTACCAAACAAACCCGTAGGCAAATTTCGCAGCAGCCCCCGCAATTAGCAAAGGTTATGGCTTCTGGAGGGGAGAGTGTTGAAGGTCGTCGCTCCGAAGGCGCCCCCATTATTCCCGAAGTTCAAGACCATCCTGATTCTGCTCCAACTAGCGAACAAGTAGAGGATGACCTTGAGGTCGATCGTCACTCCCCTAAGGATACCACTAACGAACCTGATGGTGGAGAGCAATCTTCTGAGGACGTGGTAATCGTTGGTGTAAAAGACAACCAGGCCGATGTAGTTATGGTGGAGTCGGACTCTTCTGAAAAAACTCGATTCGATGATGAACAAGGGTCCTCCCATTCTCAGGAGGTGGAAGGTTCAGAGTCGGATTCGGAGTCAACTACCGAGACAGGAGAAGAGAGTCATACAAACCCGAGGTTAATGAAGGCAAAATCGCCGCTGAAGAAGCTGAGGATCGACAGGACTATTCGCAACAAAGGAATGATGAGGTTGGTGAGGATGAAGATGCCGAGGATGGTGATCGTTCTATTGCTTTGACCGATGGTTACTCCAGTACTGGCCCGGGAAGAATCGATCTTCCTATGCCCTATGATGTGAACGTTCCCCGTATTCTCAACTGGGTTGCATCTTCCGTTACTAAAACTAGGTCTCTTTACGAAGCTGGTGAAGATATGAGTGCTATCGTAAACAAGTTATCCATTCGGGGTCGACTTTGGAATGTCGAAGGTATGAAATCGGATGAGCATGCTGCGACTTGGCCAGGGTCTTTGAAATTTGTTATGTACGATGTTCTGGTGTCAGATATGCATGTCCGTCCTCCTTTTACTAACCTCCAACAAACTGTCTTGGCGAGGTTGGATTTGGCCCCATCACAACTTCATCCTAACGGTGTCATACCCTAATTTTGTCCGCCTAGGTTTAAAACCCTAATTTTAATGGGCTGAGACATTCTTGTGACCCGTTACTTTGTGTTTGGCCCAACTAAATTGCTTTCCATGGGATTTTATCCTCCAATCCAGAACATATAGAGATTCGATTTTTAAATAATACAATTATTATGGGTTTATTTTAATTTATAGAAAAGTTAATAGGTTCAAACTTTAAAAAACAAAAGTTGTGTGGTTATAAAGTAAACGATGGATGATTTTCAAATATTATAGATATAGATTTTTAGGAAGAAAAAAAAACTTAATCTCAACCATTAGATCACCTAAAAGCCAGGTGTCGCATTTGTAGAAAATCAAATGGAAATGTACATTTAACCTACCCATTATTATTTATTATTTATTATTATCTAAAGTGAAAAGTACAGAATCTCTAACTCAAACACAAACACGCGATCTAAGTCAGTTCTTAACGGATAGAGAAACGGCGCAAACCCATTTCCTTCTGTCGGCTAAAAACCCTATTGCTCTGTTTCCTAGGTCCTCTTTCCGCCACTCTACTTCCGTTCCGATCCCAACAATGTTTCCTCTTTTTTCGGAAAAACCTATTGTTTCTCCCCTATTGTTCTTCCTCTTCATCATCGCAAGTTCGCGCATTCCTTTCTCGATTTCCAGTGCTTGGATTCTCATCATCTTCTTCTCCTCCGAAAGATAAGGTTAGGGTTTCGGTATGGTGGGACTTGGACACCTGTGCCGTGCCTTCCGGAGTTAGCTATTCGAAGGTAGCACCTTCAATTATGGGGGCCCTTAGAACTAACGGGATTAACGGCCCTATTGATTTTCATGCTTATGGTAATCTTTCTCAGCTTTCAGAGTTCGAACGAATAGCACTTTCCTCAACCGGCATTCATCTCCGCCACATTACAGGTTCTTTTTTCTTATCCTATCCCCTTTGCTATCTCTTGATTTTCTTTATTAATTATAAATTAACAAGAATAAACTTTTGAAATGATGAAGATTGCTCTTTTGTTATCACAAGGGATTATTCCCAGATGAAATGATGAAGATTGCTCTTTTGATGTAAATGGGTGATATAAAAATTCCTGCACTAAAGTTTATTTGACTAATACCTTAGGGGAAATGAAGTGCAATCAATCCTTTTTTATGTGACAAGCAGTTCCACTTCCATGCCATTTTAATTTGTGATTTTATCATATTTGAGATGGAGGCGCAGCTATCAAATTATAAAAATTGTTTTAGAATATTTTCCATTTCATCTTTTTTATCTTTTCAAATAATAATTACTTATAACTACGTTGTTGCAGATGAAATGAGGAAGCATAGAAAGAGGAAGAAGGCCCGTGATTATCTTTTCTATGATCTTCGTGGTTGGTTTTCCAAAAATCCTCCACCTGTTCACCTCTTTATTATTTGTGGTGATGTAGCCATCAATGGCATATATGTTCTGCATCGGTTAAGAATGAAGAACTACAATATCTTGGTTGCATGTCCAGGAATGACGTATGAAGTTCTCCATGGTGCAACTACTATAATGTGGAATTGGTCTTCGATTCTTAAGGGGGAAGATCTTATCGGAAAACATCTCAACTATCCTCCGTTTGATTCGTGGTATGGAGACTCAAAGGTGACTCTTGAACCCTTCTCAGCTGCTGAGGAGCCCACATCTTTACAAATTGCAGAAATCCTCAAACCTTCCTCGGACATTAAGTCATGTGAAGTTTCGAAGTCAGTTTATAGGCTGGTTAAGAAGATATCGAGTTCGTACCCAAATGGGATACCCATTGGAGATCTTCGTGCAGAGTTGACAAAGTGTGATGTGTCTTTGGGTAAACCTTTCTATGGCCATAAAAAGTTTTCCGACTTTTTAGTATCTATACCACATGTACAACTCCTGTATTTAGGAGAAGGGAAGTTTTGTGTTCATTTCATCCCATCAACTACATCTCTTATTAAGAATAATAAGCAGAGGGACAGTACCTCGACTCAAAAGCTACACAATGAGGATAAAAATATGTATAGAAATGTAGATGGGATTCTTGGAATATCCTCATCGTATGTAAGCAACATGGATGATGATTCAAAATCATTCCAATCTATCTCTTCACAAGTTGCATATGGTAAATCATCATTTCCTTTGTTCAAGGAAAGTAATGTGCATCAGCTTCCAAATGAGTTGCAGAAAACATCTCTGGGCAGTGAGAAAGTTGTGGATGTGGCTAGTGCACTATTGCCACAGGTTCAATTTCCTCCAAATAACAGTGATATCTCCAAAAATTCTGAGTATGACATTGTTAGCTCTGAGGTTCGATTTCCAGTGCTTGGATTCTCTTCTTCTCCTCCTCCTCCGCAACCTCCTAAGGTTTCGGTATGGTGGGACGTTGACAACTGTGGAGTGCCTTTTGGGGTTAGCTTTTGGAAGGTAGGACCTTCAATTATGGCAGCCGTTAGAGCTAATGGGATTAAGGGTACAATTGATATCCGCGCTTATTATCAGTCTTCAAAGATTTCAGAGCTGGACGAACACGCACTTTTGGCAACTGGCATAGAGCTCCGAACCGCTAGCGGTACTTTTTTCTTACCCTATCACTAGTACTATCTTCATTCTCAGTTCTCATGTTTTTCTTTATTTATTTGAAATATTGAAATGCTTAAAACATTGCTCTTTAATTTATTTATTAGAAGTTAATTAACAATAATCAAATTTGTGAGTAATCTTCATGGACACAAAGGCAAATAATTCTTGAATGTTCTTTTGTAGTTTTACAAGGTTACATATAGCCAATTTGTAACCGAATTTAACAACAGAATCACGATTCTGAGCATAATAGAAATGATACCAATTCTTCAAGTCTTTTAGCACTTCACACTTTTTTCTATCCGCAACCTATGCATACGGTCATACTAGTTTGTTTTGGAAATCAAGTTTTGGCAAAAACTAGATTATTTGCGATGTTTCTGAATGTTAATGGATGAATCGCATGCTTTGCAAAATTTGTGGATGTAGATGGAGGATGTAAACGTTCTTGAACTAAAGTTTTTTGTATCAATTTGGTCCCCAAGATTTCGGTGATGTGGCATGTTGAAGTGGAAATATTTTTTTGTGTGTGTGTCAATTTGGTCCTGACATTTTTCACATTGACACTTAACATCCACGTCAGCTCCGTTAACACTGTTTACCAACAGTTGTTGACAGAAGAACGAAATTGACACACATTTGTAAATGTTGGAGATTAAATTGATACTTGTGAAAAGTCAGGAACTAAATTGAATATTTTTAAAATGTCAGGGACTAAATTGGGTATTACCTCCCTTTTATGTGACAAGCAGTTCCACTTCATGCCATTTCGATTTGCATATAATAATAATTGAATAATAATTGTGAGTCGTATACTACCATTTTATTCATTGGAATAAATAATCAACAACTGTAGTGTCTTTGTTTGTTATGGGGATCCTCGGTTCTTATTGTTGTGGTGAAAATTTGTCATGTAACATATTTGAGATGGAGGTGCAGCAAACAAAATGATAATAAATTGTTTACTGCTCATGTCTTAGATTCTTGTCCACATGGTGTTAGGACTTATTGGAATGTTTCATTCAATTACTTATTTTTTTATCTTTTCAAATAATAATGACTTATGACTACATTGTTGCAGATGGAAAGAACCATCTCTACAAAAATCTTCTTATGGAACTTAATAGTTGGGTTTCCAAAAATCCTCCACCCGTACACATCTTTCTGATATCTGATGATAGATACGATAAAGAGTTCTCAGGCATATTGCATCGGTTAAGAATGAATAACTACAATATCTTGATTGCATGTCCAGGAAGGGGTTCTGATATTCTTCGCAGTGCAACAACTATAATGTGGCAGTGGTCTTCGATGCTCAAGAGGGAAGATCTTATTGGAAAACATTTCAACTATCCTCCTGATGGCCCTGGTTCGTGGTATGGAAACTTGAAGGTGCCTCTTGAAAACCCCTTCTCAGCCACTGAAGAGCCCACATCTTCACAAAATGCAGAGGGTAAAAATATGAATAAAAATGCAGATGGGATTCTTTGAATATCCTCATCGTATGTAAACAGCGTGGATGATGATTCAATATCATTCCAATCTATTCCTTCAGAAGTTGCGGATGGTAAATCATCTTGTCCTTCGTTCAAGGAAAGTAATGTGCATCAGCCTCCAAATGAGGTGCAGAAAACATGACTGGGCAGTGAGAAAGTTGTGGATGTGGCCAATGCACTATTCCCACATGTTCAACTTCCTTAAAATGGCAGTAATATCTCTAAAAATTCTGACTATGACATTGTTAGGTTTGAGGATGTAAGTCCTGAAATTCTGGGAAAAAAACACTTTCGAGAATCCCTCTACTTGCAATGATTACAGTGTTGGAAAACAATGATATTGCAAATTGCGAATCTAGAAAAGCAGAGAAGAAATGGGTTGGAGGAAAGCCTCACACAAGCATTTCCTTTTAGGTTAACTCAAGCTCTTCAGAAGAGCCCATTGATGGACCGATCTCATGGTGAAAATGACTTAAGATCTTTAAATTGCAAAACTGAGAGAATCAAGTTCCTAGTGTAAACGGGGCATGGGTTACCTGTTTCACTCATTTATGTTTGTGTTTGTTTCCCTTTTCATTATGCATTATTTTTTTATATTATTTTTTATAGTTGTGAGTTGGTGCTATTTTTGTTGGTGTGTTTGCAATTCTAAGTCTCTCAAAATCTGTTATAGTTAGGGCTGCAAATATGCATATTTCTTTATTGCCTCTAGTATTGAGTCAATGGTCAGGAATTGTTTTTGCAGTAACTATTGCAAAGAATTGTTTACTCGAATGGCCAAGAATTGATTATGTGTTATAAGAGGAATACAGGAATTGGGTTGCTGGTATTGAATATTTACATCATATTCTTGTTTGACACTTTCAAGAAAAGTGTGGATTACTGTATAAAAAGAAGGCCCAACTTCTACGAAACAAATTGATCCAACAATACCATTAATTGATAGGAAAACAGAGTAACCAGTTGCACAAATTAGGAAACGGATCCACCAACCACCGCAAGCAACATTAATACGATAACTCTAATTCAGCAGTAATTGAACCTCATCTCACAGATCAGAAACCATACGATTTGCTCAATACTCCTCAAAATACTCAGGCTGGAGCTCTGAACTAGTTGTAGGGGCACTCAGGTGAAGGAGACGATGAGATGCTGGACAATATGGTTCAATTCAAAGGCAATCGAGGCGTGTCTTGTGCAAGGCTCAAAACAAACGAGCTTAACACCAAACTGTCAGAGACAAGTGAACCAGGAGCTTGAAAGCAGTTGCAGGTGTAAACACCACGAAGGAGCGTTGCGAAGCTGGACAAATTGATTCAACATGAAGACATACGTGCTCTGTCCTGAGCAAGTGCTCGACGAATTTCCACCAGAGGATTGAGGGACCAATTGCTTGTCAGGATACTAATTCTAGCCGAAGATGCAATTAGATGCGCTACAGTGTTACTGGCACGACACACCCAGGTAAAGGCACAATGCGTAAAGCTAGACTTGAGAAATAGAATATCTTGAATTAAGAGCTTAATTTCCTCTCTAACTGTGTTGTTTCTGTAGACTTCAATTAAGATTTGGCTATCAGATTCAAAGATGACGCATTGGATACTCAGATTTCTAGCAACAGACATTGCTTCCCTGAGAGTGAGCGCTTCTGCCATCAAAGGGGAAGATGCAAAGAAACTAGAGGAGGCCATTGTAAAGTATGTACCCTCTGTCATCTATTAGCTATCCCTACATTACCTCTACTTGAACCCTGATCAAACGCAGCATCACAGTTAACCTTAAGGTAAGGAGGGCGTGGAGGCCTCCAGGCCTTATTATTCCAATTAGGAACACAATGAGCCCCCAACTAGGAAATATCCTCCCTGTTAGATACAGACCAGAACTCCTGAACTTGGGATTTAATGGTGTAGAAGACTCCCATAGGATTTGGTTTGATTCCATTGAAAATGAAGTCATTCCTTGATTTCCAAATCCACCAGAGACTAAAAAGGATAGTTGAGTTAATTCCTCTATCCCCCAAGTTGAAAATTGCCAGCAGCCAATGAGCTAAAGTGGATATGCCAACCACAGAAAGAACAGGGCAAATTTGAAGGGCAAACCACAGAGGTTTTGTCCATTCACACAGAAGGAGAATGTGTTCCACAGATTCTGAGTGAAGCTTGCAAATAGGACATAGAGGATCACTGTTAAGCTTTTTCCTATGAAGAGCTTCCTTGGATGGGAGAGCATTGTGACACGCTCTCCAAGGAAAATGTTTCACCCTCTGTGGAGTATGAGCAGCCCAAATACCTTTCCACAAATCAGCAGGGAACACAGATGACGAAGAAGCCACAGGAACAGTAGTAGTAGGTGCATTAAGGAGAACCTGATACCCAGATTTGACTTCATAATTTCCACTTTTGCTGAAAGGCCAGTACAGATGATCTTCAGGTGAAGACCACGAGATAGGAGTCCTGAGAATGTCAAAAGCACAACTGTGATCAACATTATCCCTGATAGCCTGCAGATCCCATTCATGTTGAGAGTTGATCAGTTGGTGAACCTTAGTAATAGGAGCATTAGGTTTCAGCACAATTTGCTTGCTCGTTGCTAGCCAGTTATCCTCCCTGAGGTCAACATTCACTCCTGCACTTATGGACCATCTCCCTGAAGACTTTAGGAGGTCCCTCCCTTGCAGAATACTTTTCCACACCCAAGAGGATCTTCTTTTGATCGTAGCAGACCAAAAATCAGAATTACTGAAGTAAATACCTTTCAGAGTGGTGGCCCAATAAGAATTAGTATCCTTAAGAAGCCCCCATGCCTGTTTGGCAAGTAAGGCAGTATTCAGTTTGTTGAAGTCCTTAAAGCCCAATCCACCAGAAGCCTTGGGAGAACAGATTGTCTTCATATTCTTCCAATGAATACCTCTTTGTTTACCCGAAGATGACCACCAAAATCTGGCTACACTAGAAGTAAGGCTAGAGCAAAAGGATTTTGGCAGGTAGAGAATGGACATGATATACGTGGGTAGAGCTTATATAATAGATTTGATCAAGATTTCCTTCCCAGCTTGAGAAAGCAAATTGCCTTTCCACCCTTGTAGCTTAGATAGAATTTTCTCTTTGAGCCATTACAGTCCTTGAATTTTGGAACCACCCCATTCAGCAGGGATACCAAGATATTTATCAGGAGAGTCCCAGATTGGGATGTGTTTTATCTGGAAGATTGTGTTCTTGAGAGATTGATCCACATTAGCACCACAAATGACACCTGACTTGTTAAGATTAATCTTTTGTCAAGATGAATTAGTGAAAGTATTCAGGATTGAGATGATCTGGTAAAGGTCACTGCTTGAATCTCTAGAAAAAATGATAGCATCATCAACAAAGAACAGGTGGGTGAGAGCTGGAGCACTGTCAGCAAGCCTTATCCCATGGAAACTGTTAACTCTGTGAGCCTGAGATATGAGCCTGGAATAAACATCAAAAACAAGGATGAACAAATAGGGGGATAGTGGACCTCCCTGTCTAATACCCCTTTTTGGCACCACTTGGTCTGAAGAGAATCCATTAACCTTGTATGTATAAGTCATAGAAGTTACAAGAGCCATCATCCAGTCAACCCAAATAGGAGCAAAACCATATGCCAGAAGGACCTTCTGAAGGAAATCCCAATTGACTCTGTCATACGCTTTATTCATATCCAGCTTGATGGCCACACCCCTACCACGTTTACCCTACCTGCCTTTAAGAAAGTAGAAAGCCTCGTTAGCAATGATGAGGTTGTCTTGGATCATGCGACCACCCACAAAGGCACTCTGCTGAGGAGTGATGATCTCTGCAAGGAAAGGCTTCAGCCTTGTCACAAAGATTTTAGCAATGATTTTATAGATATAAGAACAGCAACTAATGGGTCTTAGGTCTGAGATCGTCTCTGGTTGTGGAATCTTGGGAATTAGACTGAGATCGTCTCTGGTTGTGGAATCTTGGGAATTAGACAAACTGAAGTGAGGTTTGCATCAGGACCTAGAGAGTGAGAGGTAAAAAATGATTTAACCACTTGATTAACATCATCTTTAATAATGTCCCAGTTTGTTTGATATAATAAACCATTCAATCCATCATTTCCTGGAGCTTTATGGGCATCCATGGCAAAGACATCAGCCTTAATTTCAGCATCAGAGACATGAGCAGTTAGTTGTGAATTAACATCCTCAGAAACAACTTTAGGTACAACCTCTAAGCATTTCTCAATATCACTAGCAGGTTCAGGAGTGTAGAGATTGGTATAGAACTCAGTCACACAATTCATAACCTCTGTTTGGCCTTCAAGCCATACCCCAATTGAGTTTTTGATTCTAAGTGGCTTATTTCTATCCCTCCTTTGAATTGTCGAAGCATGAAAGAATTTAGTATTTCTATCACCACATTTAAGCCATTTAACTCTAGATCTTTGGCCCTAATATTGCTCCTCTTGTTTCCAAAGCAAGTCAATTTGCTTCCTAAGATGAGTCACCCTCTCCCAGTCAATTAATGAATGGTCCATGTTAAGCAAATCTTGAAGTTCCCCTTTACAATTCTGGATTTCCTTAGCAGCATTCCTGAAAGTCTTCCTATGCCACCTGGTCAAGGAGGCCTTACAAGTGTCCACTCTCCTACTCCATTGAACCCAAGGTTCAGGATGACTACCCATCCATCCAGTTGACACCACCTCTTTACACTCCAAGCCCAATTGGCCAGCACCCTATCAATTCGCTCTCTAGTAACAAAGCCATTTCTTGGATTGCTGAGCCATGTGAATCTACAACCTTGGAGCTGGAAATCAATCAGTCTGCTGTCATTAATGAAATTCCTGAAAAGAGTAAGTCTAATGGGCTCAACATCCCTCAGACCATCTTTCTCTTCATTGGAGGTAACCTCGTTGAAATCTCCCACACAACACCACGGTTTATCATCTAGTGGTCTAAGCCTTAGGAGCTTATCCCAAAGATGCCTCCTATTAGTAAAGGTTGGATTCCCATAAACAAAGGTTAATTCAAAAACACACTCTGATCTTCTCTCTTTAAGTGCACAGTGAATATAATTCAAACAGTGGTCAAGGATTTGTATTTCATAATAGTCATTCCACAACAAACAGAGACCACCAGACAAGCCCTGGGGTTCTATACAAAAAAAATGTTGAAAACGAAATCTCCTTTTAATTTTAGCTACTCTATTCTTATGGGCTCTAGTCTCCATAAGAAATACAATGGCCGGCTTATGACCTGTGACAAGGTCATATAGCTCCCTATTTGTCGTGGTCGCCGCAAAACCACGACAATTCCAACTTATGCAAGTCATTGCTGAGGAGGGGGCAGGGATTTACCTCTGCCTCTTTCTTTGTGTTGTTGTGGCCAATAGAGAAAGGACCAAAGCTGCCAAGACAAACATTATTTCCTGCTGCACTCATACTTAGTTTAGCTTTTTTCAACAGTGTGGCTGATTCTTGTTCCTGCATAACATCTTCATTCAGTTTCAGTGAATCTTCCCATCTTTTCTTTTTTAGGTGTAAACCAGAATCCAGGTTGAGACCAAGCTCAGATTCAGTAGTATGTTGTAGGACAGATTTACTCTCAGTCACCTCAGTAGACTCAGGAGGAAACTCAACAAAGTACTCCGGAGGAGATGGTAGCATTAGTTTTGGTGGATTTCGCCATTCCAACAGAGAAGGGTTTGGTTCTTTCTAACTTGAGAAGTTTCTGCACTTGTCATTTCCAGATTGAGAAACATTGTTTGATATAAATTTTACTTGTTTTGCATGATGTTCAACAGTAGGGGAGCTTCTCTCAAACGATGTCGGCACTGTCACTTTTCTATAATCACTCCTGTGACACCCATACACTAACCAACCACAGTCCCCTTCCCCTTCTCGCCATCAAGGCTAGAACCACCGCTTCTCTAGAATTACTTTAGGAACGGAGGGAGTAATGTTTATCTTCCTTTTGTTTATCTTATTCATGTGTAAGGAAGTGATTAATACATAGGGAAACACTCTCCAAGAAATTAAAATATGTGGTGCAGTAAGAGGGCTGATGTGTTTCACATGATCTGTTTAATTAAGAAACATTAGAGACTGTTTCAATAGTGAGTGGGGTCCAAGTGACGTTGCTCCTATTTCCGCGACGCCTATCCAAGCTGCTCTTGACCGTTTCAACGCTCTAAAGTGTCCACGTGCAATTTTCATCTTTTCCATGATAAGTTTAACCTGTTTTATCGTTTGTTGCACAAAATCTGATCCCATAATCTGAGCATCTCCTACCTCAAACCAACACAACGGTGTTCTGCACTTCCTTTCATATAACGCGTCATAGGGTGTCATAGTTCTTAGCATAATTGAATGGCCATGTTGAATGCCTCTAAGATTGCAAAATGAAAAATCCAACCCTGAAATTTAGTACTGACATTTTTAGATTGGTTAAGACAAGAATTGTAGTACAAGTTAATATATATGCTTCAATGCAATGTAAAATCTATTTGTTTATTATATGACTTCATTCTGAATATTCAGTAAACTCTTGGAAGTTGGAACATACTTTGTATACCTACATATACATGGGAGAACAAAAGAGGTAGGCGTTTTGAATATTCACCTCATGTACACATCTAATCACTTCTAAAACATATTAATAAATAGCTATCTTAGTAATATGAAAGACTCAACTTAAGTTTATTACTCTAAACTAGACAAAGTAAAAAATTCATCACAAAATCTGAATTGTATGGTGTGGTTTTTAGTCATAGTTAAATAAAGAGTGATATTGGTCTTCCACAAAACAAGTGTTTTTATTCTTACACCATTTTCTGGCTTAAAATTATATGAGCATTTAGGGTACTCAAACCCTTAGGATACAGATTACCTCTTCGACCACATAAATAACTATCATACTAAGGTATTAGCCTGAGTTGAGAGTTTATCTGGAGGAGGCACCAAACAAGTTCTGCAGCCTTAGATGCGACACCACTAGCAAGTAGCCATAGGAAGGTTGACGAGTAGCATGGATTTATAAGTCGATTTAACATAGTACACCCTATCGCTATTTCCCTCCAAAACCCAATAATCTGGTCTGACACTAATCATAATTAAGGATAGTAGGTTCATGAGATTCCCTATCCACCCAAACAAACCAACGAACTCCACCTACATGAGAGTTCTCATTTCTAGGCCCGACTAGCTGGTCCAGCCGCCTAATTGTGCAACACTACAATAATTTTGGTTTGAGATCATAAAAAGCTTTAGGAAGGTATGCTTAAGGTTACTATTTCTATCCAACACATTCTTCTAGCTAGAAAAGGACAAAGGTCCCACAATCCACCTTCTCTGTCACATGTTAAGCAAACTAGTCCTAGCCAAGGTCTTGGCCTATCCTTATCGAACAAATAGCTTTCCACCATATGAAGGCACAATAAGGGGGCGTCTGACACCTAAGTCCTGGTTATTGACGACCCCACTACCATACTTAGCCATTAGGACTTCCTCTCTGAAGGTTCCCACTATCACCAACAACCTCCACCTCCATTTACGTAATAGGCCAAGGTTACAAAGGCAAAGGTCCTTGACCCCCAAACGCTATCTTAATTGGGCCTCTAAATATACGACCACTTTGACTCGAAAAATTTTATTCTCTCACTTGATTCCCCAAGAGAAACACTCACTGGATATATCGAAGATCTCCTTTCATACCTTAATAACTAATTTCTTAGCAAGATATTATTTTGGGCATGGTTAATAAGGACAATACACTCCCTAAAACTATCATGCCCACACTCCATTTAAAAAGGTGGCATCATTGCGTGTGAACATTCTAAGCCACCTCAAATTACCATCAATCGATAAGCCAAGGTATCTAAACGTATAGTCCCAATTGTGAGTTTCAGGACTTGGAGCAATGGAAAGAAATAATCTTTCACGTTCACTCCAATGAGACAACTCTTCCAGAAGTTTATCTTGAGACCCAAAACCAATTTGAAACTTCAAAAGAAACCTTGAAAGGTGTGAGACCTCCAAAGTATATCCCGCCACATATCCTTTAGAAAGGTTATTCCAAATGCCATTTCTAATGAGACCACCAAGCCCCCTTGCACCAAGAGAACGAGGAAGGGGGTCAAGGCATTCCCTTGCTTTTGGATCCTCCGGATGTTTATTTACTTTGTAGAAGAGCTATGCATGATCTACGTGTTTTAGATAGGTTTCATTTTTTAATCTTTTGAGTTTGCTGAGGACAAATAGCTGTTGTGGAAGCCGATGATTGACACGCAACGATGCCACCTTTTTTTGATGGAGTGTGGGCATGATAGTTTTAGAGAGTGTATTGTCCTTATTAACCATGCCCAATATAGTATCCTACTAAGAAATTAGTTATTAAGGTATGAAAGGAGGTTGACTCGATCCAGTTAGTTTTTCTCTCGGGCCAAGTGAGGGCATAAAATTCTACGAGTGAAAGTGGTCTTAAACTTAGAGGCCCAAATAAGATAGGGGTTTGGGGGTGAAGGAGCTTTGCCTTTTTAACCTTAGCCTATTAGGTAAATGGAGGTGAAGATTGCTCACCATAAATTATTTTTAAGTATGAATTTAATACGCACCAGATATTTATTTAAAAGTTTAAAATAAACTCACTATGAATTTGAGTAAAAAAAAACTCACTATAAGTTTGGAAATTAAGACACATAATTATCTCAAACAAGTTAAACATATAGATATCTATTCTTTTGAAAACTATTTATGTGTATAATTAAAGTGAATAACCTATTTTGACCATTTTTGTTCATTTATTTTTGATAATAAATAAGTAGAATAAGAAAGGGGAGAGATGAATATAATTGTTAATTAATTACTAAAGTAAAATTTTTCCTATTCATCCTAACCCATAAACCAGTGTCCATTATGTGTGCCCCTCTCTCCCCATTATCTAAGGAGGAGTGATATGTTGACATAAATACTAGATACTGTATTGGAACATCATATAATACATTCAATATAAGATTGATTTGACTAGAAGAGAGAGAGAAAGAAATCATAAAAAATCGAAAACTATAGAAATACAGTATTGATGTCTAGATTTGTGTCAAAAACAACTTTATTATTATCCAGTTAATCACTCTCTCCATGCTAAACTTGAAGAGGTATAGGCATAAAATAATGTAAATTGCCAAAAGTCTTGCTCCACTCATGTATTCTATAATTGTTCTGTAATGATTTTGAAACAGGGATGTACAAATCTACTATTCTCTCTCTCTCTATCTCTCTGTCTCTCCCCCTCCCTCTCAAGGATTTACTACAGTCAACATGTGTAGACAAATAAATTTGAGTTTTAGGAAGCCCTAATTAATCAGACTGTAGATAATTTGTTATGCTATGTTTTCATATGCCTTTTGGTTTTGTTGGATGGAAGTACTAATCAGTTAGACTGTGTTTTAGGACCATGATCTGTAGTTGATGAAATTAAAGGTTGAAGAATCAAAAGAATAACAGGCGTCTGTGTCTAAGGCGCATAAAAGTACCACGTCAAGAAACATAGAATTAGCACCTGTGTCCAAGGCGCACTCGAGTACCACATAAAGCAACATGAAAGTTGGCGCCCAAATACAAGGCTCAGTGTAGTGTCACACAACAACAAGGACTTAGCGCCTAGTAGTGAGGCACAAGCTGACAAGGATTTAGTTCGGGTGATGATGTTGATACTTATGATGTAACATATTCTCTTGAGATACCAATGATGAGTCACTGACACCTAGAAGGTTCTGTTCCCCTTATGCAAAAAATCTTTTCCCTTAGATTTCAGAAAGATATTCTGTTCTAGGGTAGATTTTCTAGCTGTTAAATTCCTTTTGTTTTTATTAGTTGTACTGAGGCGTATTCTAGTGTATGGTACACCCTTTTCCTTTCCTTTATATAGTTGTACTTTGTACTGTTTTCAATATCAATGAAATATACTAAGCATTGATCTTTTATTCATCATTTTACTCGATGGTTTTATATTTTCTTATTTCTGCTTTCTACATAATTTAAGATGGTATCAGAGCAATTGCTCTGATTACCTTGTCTCCATCTCTTAAAATTTTGTTTTCTGTTACTGCTTTAAATATATGGCTCGTAACAATGGTGGTGCGGGAGGTGGCCCTAGTGGTTCTGGCTCTGGTCCAGCTAACCAGGCACCGAGGGACCTCAAGCAGCCCAAATCATGTCTATCCTAGTGATGGTCCTTCTTCTGTCAGTGTGACTCCTGTACTCAATGTGAGTGGATCTAACTATCATAGTTTGGCTAGATCCATGAAAAGAGAACTCGGTGGTAAAAATAAACTTGATTTCATTGATGGAACCATTGAGGTACCGAATTCCTTCCATCCCACCTATAAGGCTTGGACTAGATGCAATATGTTGGCTCATTCATGGATCAATGTTAGATTACAAAATGGAAACATTGTTCTAGCTAAATTTAAAGGAAAAGTTCAACTTTCTCCTTCTTTCAGTATTGATAATGTGCTATATGTATGTCCCACAATTCTTCTTGAATTTGATTTCTGTCACTAAGCTGATGCTTGATTCTAAAGAAGTGAATTTTCGTGATGTGAAATGTGTCATTCTGGCTTTGAAGACTCAAGAGATGATTGGTTCGAGTGTGATGCATGAGGGGATGATATAGCTGATAATTGAAGACTGTAGAGCTAATTCCATCAATAATAGAGATGAAGGGACTGAGACACTGCCTAATTTTGCTCTAAGGAATTTTAGGCTTGGACATATTTCAAGTAATAGAATGTAGTTAATACTTAGTGACTTTCCTTTTGTTAATATTGATGAAGGATCAATTTGTGACATTTGTCACTTTTCTAGACATAAGAAATTACCATATGTTTTAAGCTCTAGTAGAGCCAGTATGAGATGATTCATTATGATTTATGGGAACCCATTTCCACACCTTCTGTACATGCTCATAAGTATTTCTTAGCTGCACTAGATGATCACAATAGATACACTTGGATGATCCAACAATGAAGTGAATAACATGTGAAAAACTTAACTACTACGCTTGAAAAACAGAACACTACTTAGGTTAAAACAGTTAGAAGTGATAATGGACAAGAATTTCTTTTAAATGATTTCTATGCATCAAAAGGGATCACTCACCAAGCTAATTGTGTAGAGACCCCACAACAAAATGGTAGATTTGAAAGAAAACATTAACACATTTTGAATATAGGGAGATCCCTTCTATTTCAATCAAAATTACCAAAGCAATATTTGTCCTATGTTGTTTTACATGCTACATACATAATCAATAGAGTTCCTAGCCCTCTTCTTGAAAATAAATCACCCTATTTCCTCAGAAAAGGTGTTTTACCTGATTTGATTGAGTTGAAAGTTTTGGATGCCTCTACTAAGCATCAACACTACAGTCTCATAGAACCAAACTTGAGCCTAGGTCTAGGAAATGAGTTTTCTTGGGATATAAGGCAGAGGTTTAAAGGTGATGCTCTTCTTGATTTAAACAATAGAGAACTTTTTATTTCAAGGAATGTTACTTATCATGAGCACACTTTGCCATACCATAATAATCAACCCCTGTCTAGATGACACTATTTTCCCCAACACAACCAGGATACAATGACTGAGCCTATTGTAAACTATCCTACCACTGCATCCGAAACTGCACCAGCAAAGATAGTTGCACCAGAAATTGTTCCTCCAGAAATAGTAACTAAGCCAAGGAGATCTCAAAGGGAGAAGCATCAACCATTGTACTTATCAGAATATATATGTTCTCTCTCATCTTCATCACCTCAATCATCATCTCCAGGTATGAGAAATTCACTACCTTGCTGCTCACACAAGGATATAAGCAATCTAAGTCAAACTTATCTTTATTCACTAACCGTGAAGGAGAGTATTTCACTGCTCTTCTTGTTTATGTTGATGATGTTATTTTAGCAGGTAATTGCTTGAAAGGAATTTGATAGACTCAAAAGCATATTGGACACTAATTTCAAATTCAAATACTTGGGCTCCTTGAAATATTTTCTTGGTCTTGAAGTATCTCAAAGTAAAGTTGGAATATCAATCTGCCAGAGAAAGTATTGTCTTGACTTTCTGCATGAGTCAGGGCATCTTGGTTCCAGATCAGCTACTACTCCAATGGATTCAAACATCAAGCTGCACCAAAGATTCTGTTGAGCCATATGTAGAAGCCAATTCGTATAGAAGGTTAATTGGCAGACTCTTGTATTTAACTAATACAAGACCTGATATTACTTTTATTGTCTAGCTAGCAAGTGATCCAACACATCAATTCACCCATTGTCACTCACTACAATTCAGCTTGCAGAGTACTTAGATTCTTAAAAGGAAGTCCTTGTCGTGGTCTACTCTTTCCCAGGAATTCTGTCCTTCAATTATTTGGTTTTTCTGATGTTGATTGGGCAAACTGTTTGGACAAAAGAAAATCTATCACAGGCTATTGCTTCTTTCTGGGATCTGCTTTAGTATCATGGAAAACAAAGAAATAGTAAACCGTGTCAAGGTCTTCATCAGAAACTGAGTTTAGAGCCTTGACCACAATAACATGTGAATTACAATGGCTATTGTTTTTACTCAGATTTGTGAATTGAATGTCATAGAGCCCCTAGTCTTTATTGTGACAATCAAAGTGCTATTCACATAGCTGCCAATCCTGTGTTTCATGAGAGAACCATGAAGAACCTTGAGATAGATTGCCATTTTGTTAGAGAGAAAGTCCAAGATGGAACATTAAAGCTACTGTCAATAGGCTCAAAGGGACAACTTGCAGATTTCTTTACAAAGGCTCTACCTCCTACTGCTTTTGTTCCTTTTATTTCCAAGTCGGTCATGATCAACGTATACCATGGTCTAGCTTGCGAGTGAGTGATGAAAATAAAGGTTGAAGAATCAAAAGAAGAACTGGCGTCTGTGTCTAAGGCGCACTCAAGTACCACATCAAGTAACATAGAATTGGCGCCTGTGTCCAAGGCGCATTCGAGTACCACATCAAACATGAAAGTTGGCGCCTAAGTACAAGGCTCACCGCAGTGTCACACACAACAACAATGACTTGGCACCTAGTAGAGAGGCGCAAGCTGACAAGGATTCAGTTTGGGTCATGATGCTGATATACCTATGATGTAGAATATCCTTTTGTTTTTATTAGCTGTATTGAGGTGTATTCTAGTGTATGGTACACCCTTTTCCTTTCCTTGATATAGTTTGTACTTTGTATTGTTTTCAATATCAATAAAACATACTAAAGCTCAGTGGTAAGAGCTTAGTCTTGTATCCTCAAGGTGTTGAGTTCAAATCCCCGCAGCGGCAGTTGTATAATGACCATTAGTGTAAAATATACTAAGCTTTGATCTTTTATTCATCATTTTACTCAATGGCTTTTATCTTTTCTTATTTCTGTTTTCTGCATAATTTAAGATGGTATCAGAGCAATTACTCTGATTACCTTGTATCCATCTCTTAAAATTCTGTTTTCTTTTACTGCTTTACATATATGGCACGTAACAATGGTGGTGGGGGAGGTGGCCCTAGTGGTCTTGGCTCTGCTCCAACTAATTAAGCAGCGAAGGACCCCAACAATGAGCAAAGCATTCCCTATTATGTCCATCCTAGTAATGATCCTTGTTCTGTCCACACAATGAAAAAAAATGTGCCATATTTATATGGAAAGAAACTCTAGGGGTGTAGGCTTTTTTGTGCTAAGATTCCTTCTTGATTCAAATTTTTGTTTCTATTGTAGAAACCATTGTTGCACAGGTAAAAGTTTATACTGTCATTGACTATGTGTTTAATGTTTTTCCTCTAAGGTTGTTTAAAGTTTAACAGTGTAACGATGATGGATTAGAAATCAGATTAAGTGGAATTTGTCTTTTTAAAGGACCTATTTAACCCAAACAAAAGATAAAAAGCCAAAATGAAATGCTAAATTAAGGTAAAGGGCCAAAAATGTATATGTGTGTGTGTGTAGATATAGAGGGTATGAGGGGAGAACTAATGTTCATGGTGAGAAATGAGAACTCTTAATTATAACTGTTAGATTAAAATTAACAGTTCAGATTACGTAATTAATCACAAGATGTCGTACGATTGATTCTTTAAATTAAATATCACACCAAATCTTTTAATTAATGACATATTCTTAACCGTTAATTTTAATCTAAAGTTTTAATTAAGAGTTCTTATTTCTAATAATAAGGAATATTGTGAAATTCATTTACACAAAAGGGGGGATTATTCCAACAACAACCCTCTCCTTTTGTATAAATTGCTTCAATCATAATACACTCAAATTCCAAAATTGGAGACCAAAAAGTAAATCTCTATTGATTCCATTCATATCAATCCTATGAATTAAAAATACATAAAAAAAACTAAAGACTTAAATTCTTTGCAAACAAAAAATAAACATGCATGACAACTAGACTATCTTGGATTGACAATGACAATAGAAACCAAATGATATACTTATTGTGTGTTTGGATATGGTTTTTATACTCTACCTAAATATAAACCATTAGGGTTCGATCAAGCTGATCCACTATTTTGACCCACTTCTTTGGATTTCATCAATTTGATCTTTTCTTCTACTTCCTTCAAATTCTCATCAATCAACGACGTGAGATACTTGAGATCACTCCAGCTAGCGTTGTCAGCATTTTGGATACGATTCATTAATTGATGCAAAAGATTGTTCATCTCCTTCTTCTTATTGGCATCCTTTTGTTTCATATAGCCTTCTTGATCCAGCATATGCTTGTTTTTCTCCACTTCAGACTTTGCCATAAACCTATGTAGTATACTTTTGGCTTTTTCCTCACATGGAAAAACCTCTGGGCTCAGGATCATCTTGATCATATATTATAGCAGAAGCGTCAATTCCACAAAGGGTGCTTATTTCATCAATCTTCTTCTTTATACCTATTGAAAATCATAGCAAGAGCCATAATGAGAATTTTAGAGAGAAATGCTTATTTTTTTGAGGTAGAAATGAAAACAAAAAAAAAAACAAAAAACTGTAAATTTTCATCTAAATAAATTTCGTTATGATTATTATTTTCTAATGGTAAAATATGTAGCATATGCAAGGCTAACACATGTTTTGTGTAAATTAAGCAGAATCATTTCTAACCATCTTTCCTTTTCTTGAATGTTGAATTCCTCTTTGAATCATCAGCAATGTTTACATCTTTCACTTTTGGAGGCATGGTACTGATCAGAAAACAAAAAGAAACAAACAAGAGAAAAACTCTAAAAATTGAATATTTTTGTGGTTTTCTTTTTTTTTTTTTGACAAAAGAGGTCTACTTCATTTCATTTATAATAAAAGTAGCAATACATGCCGGTATATCAAAAAAGTACGAGAAGAAACAGATAACAAGGCTACCCGTGCTAAAGTATGAGCGACCTTGTTTGTTTCTCTCCTATAGAACTCCACATGAGAGTGTACATTAAAAGAACTAAACAACTCCCTACAACGATGTAAAACAGAACCATAATCGGAAATAGAAGATGAGTTGTTGTTGAAATCATCCACGACAATTTTAGCATCTAGTTCAAACACAACATCCTTATAGTTAAGTTCACGCATCCACTCCATAGCGACTAAAAGGCCAAGCGCCTCGCCCGTGTACATCTCAACTACCGGCAGGAAGGAATGTGTTTTGGCAGCAATAAAGAAGCCATGATCATCCCGGACACACAAACCAAAACCAACTTTGTTACCATCACGATCAAAAGCGGCGTCAACATTGCATTTAACAAAGCCTGGAGGCGGTTGCTGCCACTTAGCAAGAACAGCAGGTTGATGTGCGTGAGGAAGAGCAGCATCAGACCTGTCTTGAGGGGCGCGGGCAGCACTCCAGTCCGCAAGAAATTGTGCTCCACGGAGTAAAATGGCAGCCGTAGTATCCCTTGAATTATTCCACACCAAATTGTTGCGGCTGGACCATATACTCCATAAATTCGTGCTCCAAGACAGCTGCTGCTCTTTATTAAACCTGCTAAAAACAGTAAAAAACCAGTCGGTAACATTATACGCTGCCACTGCAGCCACAGAGACAGCAGATAGAAATCCTGCTGCTCTCCAACAGTCCACAGCTGAGGGACATTCAACAAAGCAATGCAAGGATGTCTCTTCTTCTTCACCACATCTAGGACAAACCGTGGGCACCACCGCACCACGACGAGCTAGAATAGACCGAGTGGGGATACAATCTCTTGCCAAACGCCACAAAAAATTCTTGACTTTTGGAGGTAGCTTTAATTTCCATAATAAACTCCACTTTTGAGTAGCCAAGCGATATGCACTCCTAACTGAATAATTTTCAGATTTTTCACACCGCTAAGTTAGCGCATCCCGTTGCACCGTAGGAAAGAGAGGTGTATTTAGAATAGCATTGCTGGAAGTATCATCTAAAAGGAATCGCACCAAGGCCTCGTTCCAAACTTTCCGATCATGAATTAACAAGTAATCAACCCGAAGAAAAGGATTGTAATTAGATGGCTGTCTTGGCTGAATTTGCACTCTATCTTTAGTCCAATTTGCATCAAATAAAGGAATGCCAGTACCATCACCAATGCTCCAAGATGCACCTTCTTTTAGAAACTGTTGGGATTCAAGCACACTATTCCACACAAAACTAGCATTACTTTTCTTAGTGGCATGTAACATATCACTATGAGGAAAATACTTGGCCTTATACAAACGAGAAACCAAGAGCTCCGGGTTACTTTGCAAACGCCAAGCTTGTTTGCCGAGAAGAGCCAAGTTAAACGCTTTTAAATTGCGGAATCCCATACCTCCAAAATCCTTGGAGACACAAAGTTTCTCCTATGCCATCCATCTAATTCCCTTACGGCAACCACCACTACCACCCCACCAAAAGCCATTGAGCATTCTGTTACCAAGTGGCTTCAATCTCAAGAGGGGGGGGGGGGGGGAATTGAGTTTTTTGAAAACCGTTCCCCTTTTTAACGACTTAGTTTGATTTCCACGCAGGTTTATGAAATAAAAGAATTAGAATGCAAAACAATAAAGAACACGCGAGATTTATACTGGTTCGGTCACCTCCTAGTGACCCACGTCCAGTCCTCACAACCCTTTGTGAGATTTTCCACTATCAAATCAAAGCTTTCAATCGGGTGCTTTAAAACCCTTACAACTCAGGTGCTCTTCACCTAAGATACCCCACCTAGTGCAAGAGCCCTTAACAACAATTACAACAAGAGATACCCCACCCTTGTTACAATCAGAAACCCTAGAGAGATACCCCACTCTCTAGTAAAAACCCAATACAGTATTACAAGAAATTACAATAACAATGAAATAACAAATACCTCTGAGAAGGTGAATATGACAACTTGAAGATCGCCAACCTAACCCTCTGAAGAACGTGAAATAGTGATTGTGACAGAGAGAAGCTTCCCGTTATGCTTTTAATCGTGAAATAGAATTGTAGGTTGCGATTTTATCATGAAACCCTAATCCCTATTTATAGAGTTTGTGAAAATATGACCGTTGAAGCAATTTGTGTTATAAGTGGACAATCGATTATCTTCTTTAAAAACATGGTATGTGAATCGATTGTGTGCTTTAGATTTCAAAACATACTCTAGTAATCGATTGTGTGCTTCAAAAAACAAGTTGTGCTTCCAAAAAACAGGTTGAGAATCGATTGTGGGCTTTAAAGAATAAGTGAGGAAATCGATTGTTTGCTTTATGAAACAAGTAAATATAATCGATTGTTGGCTTTAAAATAGGAAGCCTTGAATCGATTGTTTTCTTCCAAAAATAAGTTCTTTTGAAGGCATAAGTGGATAATCGATTCTTTTGTTTAAAAAGGGAGCCATGAATCGATTTTCAACTCTAAAATACATAAGTACAATCGTTTGCTTCATATACACAAAGTCATCAATCGATTGATTTCTTTCCAAAACAAGTTCTTTCTTAAAACCATCAAGTTAGCAATCGATTCTTTGCTTTAAACCAAGAAGCCATGAATCGATTTCTAACTTAAAAACAAGACCAAAATCGATTCTTTGCTTTAAAATACCAAATCAAGAATCGATTCTTCACTTAAAAACAATTTCTTTTAAACACTAAGTCATGAATCTATTTCATTTTAAAAACAACAAGTGCCTAACCTATTTATCAATTGAAACCATATGTTAGGTTCATTTGTGTGAGTGATATTGTGTTTTGTGATTTGAGCCGATCCTCAAAAGCGATTTACAATTCATTCCTAAGACACGACCCAACTTCCTAGGGACTACTACCCTTGACACACTTACTTCTTGAGTTGGTTAGATTGCTTCATCATCAAAATTTAACCTGCAACACAAGATATCCACACATTCTAGAGATCTCATCAATCAAACTAGCCGGAATAAGAAAGATACTCATGAAATATGTTGGAATAGATTGTAAGACCGATTTGATCATTACCTCTTTCCCTGCTTTGGATAGCACTCTCCCACCCCAAGAATTAATTTTGCTCCAAATACGGTCCTTCAAAAATTTGAACAAGGCTTTTTTACTCCTTCCCACCATAGATGGGAGGCCCAAATACTTTCTGGTGCCCAAAGAAACCGACACTCGTAAATGATTAGCAATAACATCCTTCTCGCCTTGTGACACATTTTTGCTAAAGAAAATCTCTGATTTTTGGAAGTTGATTTTCTGACCGGAAGCCTTCTTATACACATCAAGTATGGACTGAATACACCTTGTCTCTCCCATAGTAGCCCTGAAAAAAGGAAGCAGTCATCTGCAAACAATAGATGGGACACCATAGGTGCACCTCGGCATATAGACAGACCGTGGAGGTCACCCCTAGCCATAGACTTGTGCAAAAACGCTGTGAGACCTTCAGTACATAAAATAAATAGGTACGGAGATAAAGGATCTCCTTGACGGAGACCTTTGCCTGGAGATATAGGCCCAACCGCTCTTGATTCACAAGCACAGAGAAAGAAACAGACTCAATACACATTCTCATCCAATGAATCCATTGATTATTAAAGCCCAACTTTCCCATGACAGCATATAAATAACCCCAATCCACCCTATCATAAGCCTTGCTCATATCAATTTTCAAAGCAACATCTATTTTTCCTTTTCTTTTATTTTTTAGATAATGTATGACCTCAAAAGCTATCATAGCATTATCTAAAATGGATCTATCAGATACAAAGGCAGACTGCTCAATAGATACACACTTTGAAAGAACACACTTAAGACGGTTAGCTAATACCTCTGAGACAATTTTGTAGATTACGTTGCAAAGTGCAATGGGATGCCAATCAGCCATAGAGCGAGGGTTATCATTCTTCGGAATTAGAGCCAAATTAGTATCATTCAGGTTGTGGGGAAAAACGCGTCTCTGGAGCCAATCTACACAAATAGAATAAATCTCATCACCATAGGAACTCCAATAGGGTTTAAAAAAAGCAGGATTAAAGCCATCCGGACCTGGTGCTTTTTCATCATCCATTGCCATTAGAGCATCTTTAAATTCATCTTTCTCAAAAGGTCTAGTCAAAGAATTGTTGTCCTCTACACTAAGCTTCGGCTCCATAACCCCCACTACATCATCATACTCGCCAACCTGACTAGCAAATAACTGATGGAAATAATCGCCAGCCATCCTCTGAATTGCTAAAGGTTCCGTCGCACTAGACCCATCTTCACGTAGCAAGCTTGTAATTTTCTTCTTCTTGAACTTGCAAGTTGCACTAGCATGGAAAAACTTTGTATTTTGGTCACCATCCTTTAACCAAAAAGATTTGGAGCGCTGTTTCCAAAAGGCCTCTTCTTGCATAATCAACTTATTCAACTTTCCTCTCAAGCGATTAAACTTCAACACCCCTTGTGAGTCCCTCCTATCACGAACACCCTCCATTGCCTCCTTACACGAAGCAATCTCCTCGCTTCGTTCTGTGCTTCTACTAGTGGGGCCAGACCGAAGCGTGGTCTTAATCTTATCTGGCACACAGTGGTTTGGCTTCTTTGGGAGTTGCGGAATGGGTGCATTTTTGCTTCTAAAATACCAGATTTGGAGTAACTGGTGTCTAGGATCAAATCATTGTCTTGGAGGTGGTTCATTGAGAGGTCGAAAGGACCATCCTGTATGTATTATGAGTGGCATGTAGCCCCGCTTTTGTGTGTCACTCGAAACTAGTTCATGTGAATTTGTATAACTATTTTCGGCTAGGTCACCTATTGTGCCCTTAGCCTCCTATTATTTATTTAATATTTGATCCTTTGCCTTTTCAAAAAAAAAAAACTCCTCACGAAAACGCAACCTAAGAATGCACCCCCAAGATGAGAGTGAGGTAGCACAACCACGAAGATGTGATTGAATATCACCTCCCATACCTTGACTCCATCCTTCCCTAACGACGTCATCCACATCAGGCTCTCGTAACTAAGAATTCTCAAATTTAAACATTGTATTGCGAGGATGAAATACCATAGGATTACGTTGCAAAAGTAAAGGATATAGAATGATCTGACTTTGGAGATATTAAATTCAGCAACTTTGCGTGTGGAAAAAGGTCAAGCCACTCCCTATTAGCAAAAGCTCTGTCAAGACGTTGCTCAATAGCATGTGGAGTGCCCAAGGCAAATCTCCATGTAAATTGGTAACCGATGAGAGGAAGCTCAACAAGACTCGCATCCACAATAGCCTCTTGAAAATCCCGCATAAGATAGTTAGGATGATCCCAATACCCACGCTTGTCAGCTGGAGACAGTAGATCATTGAAATCACCTATGATACACCACGGTAACCGGGACAAACCTGCCAACCTTCTAATCAATGCCCAAGATTCTCTCCGGCGCAACCTGTCTGCATAACCATAGTACCCCGTAATGCTCCACTTCCCACGAACATCATCATCTACCTTAACATCAAGATGGTGGCTAGAATAACTAGTAATTTAGCAGTGCATAGAATGTTGCCAAAGAACAGCTACACCTCCTCCTCTACCAACTCTATCCACTGCTATACATCCATCAAAACCCAACAACATGCGCACAGACTCAACCTTTGCAAAAAAAGACAGTGTTTCAAACAGAAAAACAATTTTCGGATTAGTACTCCGGACAAGGTCTCTGAGCATAGGAATTGCCGACGGATGACCCACTAGTACCTGAGACTGTACCCAAATGGTTTCATTCGCCTCATTCGATCCACTAGTACTTGAGACTGTACCCAAATTAGTACGCTTTCGCTTACGAGTCTCCTCCAAATTACCATGTTCAATCTCCATAGTCGCAATAGAGCCAAACGGACCAGACACGCCGCCGGTCAGATTGCCAAGTGGGCCCACCCTGCTAGTAATTACACCAGACCCCACCTCATGATTGGTAGGAGACATAACAGATCTCATATTAATGTCTGTCATAATCATGTTGGATGGAATATTCATGTCGTTAATATCTCCATAATAGGCACCATTATGTGTAGGTTGAAAAGAATAGCCGTTACGCAAATTCAAAGCCTGTAACTGCTCCTCACAATTATTACGCCCATTATTACGGTTCCCTCCTGGCTGATTCATCGCCGCCGTCCTGGTAGGAGGCGCTGCCACACATTACTATCACCCGGATTTCTACGTTCAACCTTCAAATTTGGACCCCACCCATGGCTTCCATCATCATTTTCCATCTCAAAAAGCAAATCACAGCTAGAGTCAAGATGGCCAAGAGCACCACAGAGAAAACAAAAAATAGAGAGCGTTTCATACTTGAATTGAACAACTCTAATATTGTCTCCACCCACATTGATTTTCTTACCTCTACGTAGTGGTTTTCGAGCGTCGACCGAAACCCGAATCCGCATATACGACTTCCAAAAATCTGAACTGTTCTTGGGATCATACTCAAGAAATTCTCCAATAAAATTACCCAGCACTCTTCCAACCGACTCTGTCATGAAACCAATGGGTACGTCATGAACTTGCACCCAAAAAGCAACATGAAAAAGAGGTACTTGGTGTTGCACCCCGAAAAATCCGGTTTGGATCCTTCTTCGAGCTGTTGCACCCCGAAAAATCCGGTTTGGATCCTTCTTCCTACAACGGGAAAAACAATGAAGCCGCCACCAATATTTTAATTTAGGAAAAAACATTGGAAAAATCCTTTTAGGCGATTGGTCTTTTGAAGCGCTGCCCATTCACCTAGCGCGTATAGCAATGGGCAGCGCTTGGTAAAGGGAAGCGCTGCCCATTGCTGGTGAATGAGCAGCGCTTCCCCCACCAAGCGCTGCTCATTCACCTAGCACATTTAGCAATGGGCAGCGCTTCCCTTTACCAAGCGCTGCCCATTGCTATACGCGCTAGGTGAATGGGCAGTGCTTCTCCCACCAAACGCTGCCCATTGTTTAATTTTTTTTTTCCTTTTTTTCTTGTTTTTTTGTATTTTCCTTTTTACATTTGATAATTTCCTAGTCATATACAGCCAATTAATACCAATCCAATCCATTATATACTAACAACATATATATATATATATATATATATATATATATATAAACTAGTTATATATCCCAATGCACCAATATGATCACAAACCAAAACAAACTAGCTAACAAGTTATTATATGTATCCAAAACTAGCAAGATACTTACAATATGTATCTAAATTAAAACAAGTTAGCAACTAACATATGCATGAACTAATTCATATGCATGTATCCAAAACTAGCAAGCTACTTACAATATGTATCTAAATTAAAACAAGTTAGCAACTTACATATGCATGAACCAATTCATATGCATGTATCCAAATAAAACTCTAACAATTTACGAGATTACAATCTATCTAAAATCAAAAGAATTGCGAGACATAACGGCACCACTCTCCTCTAAGCTCATCAATCTGTGCAGTAGAGTATGTCTTCCACCGACAATCGGGAAAATACTGAAATTATATAATTAAATAAAATTAGAATTGAAATATATGGTTAAACCAAAATAAAAAAGAGTTCTGTAAAGATACCTGTCTGGGGATAACCATTTGATTGTGGGTAATAATTTCCTTCATAAATCTCATTACGTAATACCCACAATCATTGTTATTTGGTTGTTTCGGACACTACAAAACAAAAGATTAGTTAATTGTTAAATTTAATTTAATACATTTTTTGGACAACAATAATGTAAATAAATATATGAGAAGATTGATTACAAACTTACCACTATTGGCACCCATTTTGTCTGTGATTGTTCCAATCCCCAATATTCCTTCAAACAACTGAACACAATTGGATATAACTATATTATTAAAAATACATATAGTTAACAACTAAAACAAAGAAATATGCAGAGTGATCGAAATACACACACCTATTAAATATCACAACCAAGTCTGGGTGGGTGTTGAAATGACCATGCACAGAATCAATGTAGTACACCGTATCTGTCTTAGGATTTATTGCAAGCAAAATCCAATGATCCCTACAAAATAAAACTTTGAATAAGTAATTGACTAGTATTTAAAAAATGAATGTTATATAAGAATAGATTAAATCTCTCACCCTACGAGACACGGTGCCAAAAACATGGTATCGACGCCTCTATGTTGAGCATCCGATAAGCGTCGAGTGATATAATTTGTAACATCTTTCTTGTTTTGTTCCACAAGGTCGTTATAATTAGACAAATCCTCCCTGACATTACGGAGGTGTGTACTATCCGGACACAAGAACACATATCTCTGTGTCCGCTCCGAAGGGACCAAAATGTTATGATACAAGCACCTACAATTAGAGGTATATATATATACAAATTAAATTAACGATATAATAAAATAAACTCAATGATGTTAAATAATAAATTACATACGTACCTGATATATGCTCTAATACAAACACTGGTTGCCCAATTCATGTGACATAAATCATTAATATCCTGTTTTGGGATTATCAATAGTTGATCGGGATTTCCAAAAATGTTGTCATCCATCTGTAATACAAGCGGGGTTTCATCATCCATCTTGAATTGCGCATGCATTTCGGTATACAAAATAATCCTAGAATCATCAATGGAAGAGGCGGAGGGCTGACACACTATTGGAGGAGGGGCAAGCTGAGTCACTTTTGGAGGGGCGGGCTGAGTCACTTTTGGAGCAAGGGAGGACCGAGTCACTTTTCGAGGAGGAGGGGGCCGAGTCACTTTTTGAGGGGGAGAGGGCTGAGTCACTGTTGGAGGAGGAGAGGGCCGAGTCACTTTTTGAGGGGCAGGCTGAGAAACTTGTGTTGAACAGCCGGACCGAGACACTTTCTTGCTAGTAGATATTGCCTTGCTAACACTTTTTCCCCTAGATTTCGCATTTTGGCGTACCTATATATAAATCAAATAATTCGTTAGCTAGCACACAATAAATGAGAAAATATAATAATTAGTTAGTTACAAATATATTGTCACTTACAACAATAAGGTGCGCTGGCCATGCCACAAATGTACCAACTGCATCTTGCACAGTTAGTAAATCTATACTGGGTATTGGAGCAGGCAATGGTGCATTCCCCACAATTACACAATCAACTCTGACTCTAACATGATTCGGAGGTATGGGTAAATTGTGCATCAAAGTTCCCAAATGGTCACATGTGAAGCCTATTGCAACCATTTGGTGTGAGTTTGAGATATACAATTCACACTCACACTCATTGTTGTCCTAAATCAATTATAAACAAAAATTAATAAATACATTGCGTAGAAGAAAGAGAGTTTAATAATTAATTTCTTATTTATCCCCCAAAAAAATAATTAATACCTTAGTTGATGGAATGGTGCAGCTATCTCGTGCACTATCTGTGGCAGGGGATGGTACTGCAGGCGAAACCAACCCATAGTGCAATTTGATTTGACTAAGTTCAGACCTTAAGCCTTCATACAATACCCGCAACTCTCTACTTTGTTTACAATCATGATGCTCCTCATAAGTTCTCTTCTTTGACCCAAGGTAGTTGGATGGATTAACGCCAAATCCACAACCCCTTGTACGACCTGGGTATTCTTCCTTTTCCAAGGCACGAGTAAGGATTTCCTTTTCAGAGCAATCAGTGTTCTCTCCCTGTGACACAGACTCTGATATGGTTTCCTGATTCACAAACAAAAGTATAATAAATAAAATTATTATAAATTTTAAATATCATAAAAGTTTCAAAACAATATTCGAATTTTGGAAATACTTACAATTCTGTCGGTCACCTCCTTAGTTTTGGGATCCACAACCTCTCCATCCTTTTGTCTGGCTGCTACCCACAAAAAATGTCGCTCAATGCTTTCTTTAGTAGGATCTTTCCCACTCTCCTCCAACTATATTTAAATTTACCAAATGTTAAGAAATTATAAATCAAAAGATTTATTAAACAAAGAGAAATCAAGCTTATTGTGTCTTACCAATCTCTCTTCAAAAACTTGATATCCACTAGCACCGCCTCTATAAGGGTACTCACAACCAGAAGCTCTCTCTCGATTCGCTTGGCATAGTTTCTATTTAGAGACATAAGTATACATTAATGTATAATATATAATTAGTTAGTTTCTATTTAGTGACAGTAATTTCTCTTTGCAATGATGGCAACTTTCCTGGGTCAATCACTCTACTACAAATCGCCTTAAAGAAGAAACTAAGTTTGGTTAGGGTCTTGCGCACTTTCTTAGGCAAAATGGAACGTATACCAATGGGTAGCAAATTCTCCATTAGAACATGGCAATCATGAGACTTTAAAGACTTTAACTTGAGGTCTTTCATCGATACAAGGTTCATAACATTTGAAGAGTAACCCTCTGGAACTTTAACTCCATGAAGAAACTTACAAAACACGGTCTTCTCCTTTTTAGATAAAGTATGAGCTGCCGGAGGTAAATATGTACGTGTACCCTTCTTTATCGGACCCAATTCTGGTCTCAACCCCATACCAAGCAAGTCCAACCTCGAGTTGATGGTATCTTTAGTCTTTCCTGGCATATTGAGCAAGGTACCGATGACACTTTCAAAGACATTTTTTTCAACATGCATCACATCAATGAAGTGCCTTACATATAATGACTTCCAGTATGGCAACTCAAAGAAAATTGACTTTTTCTTCCACCCCCGTTTGGCAAGCTCTCCTGCAAAAGGCTTCCCAAATTTAATGTTCAAACCTCTCACCTTTTCAAATAGTTGTTCACCCGTCAAAGCCATGGGAGCTTTACGGGTTTCGATATTCCCATTGAATGCCTTTTTCAACAGTCGATACGAATGAGTAGATGGCAAAAACCTACGATGACCACAGTAGATATTCTTCCTACCATGTTCCAACCACATCCAATCAGTGTTATCTTCACATATAGGGCACGCACACTGACCTTTGTTACTGTACCCAGATAGATTGCCGTATGCTGGAAAGTCATTAATTGTGCCAAAAATCATAGCCCTCAGGGTGAAAGTTTCTTCTCTGAACCCATCATACACCTCTACTCCAGTCTCCCACATTAGCTTCAAGTCTTCAATTAACGGAGCCAAGTATACATCAATATCATTTCCCGGTTGCTTGGGCCCAGAAATTAACAAAGACAACATCATATATTTGCGTTTCATGCAAAGCCATGGAGGTAAGTTATAGATCGCCAAAATCACGGGCCATGTACTGTGGGAGCTACTCTGAATGCCGTGCGGATTAAATCCATCAGCAGACAATGCAAGTCGTAGGTTTCTTGGATCCAACCCGAAATCAGGATAATCAATATCAATTTTCTTTCATTGCGGAGAATCCGCCGGGTGTCGTAGCATGCCATCTTTAATCCTTTCATCATCATGCCATGTCAAGTGTTTTGCATCTTCTGAACTATGGTACATGCGCCTAAATCGAGGAATTATGGGAAAATACCACAACACCTTTTCTGGAGCAGATTCTTTCTTTTTATATCGCGATGTATTACATTTAGGACACGACTTTAACGATGCATGTTCATTCCGAAATAAAATGCAATCATTGGGACAAGCATGCATCTTCTCATAGTTCAACCCAATGGACCCTAACATTTGTTTTGCATCATACGTCCGAGAAGGGAGCACATTATCCTTCGGCAACATTTCTTTCAACAGTGCGAGTAATTCCGTAAACCTCTTATCCGTCCATCCGTGGCAAGTTTTCAAGTTATACAACTTTATCACAGCCAATAGTTTTGTGAATTCAGTACAACCTGAATACAACGGTGTCTCCGCATCCGTTATCAATTTTTCAAACATTTGAGGACAGTTATTAAGATCGTCTTCAACAGCCTTTGCCATCTCTTCAAATTCGCCCCCTTCAAATGTAGGTCTTTCGGTGTCAACCGGTGCACATCTCTCAGTACTATTACCCATATTTGAAGATTCACCTCTTTCCTCACCATGCATTGTCCAACAAGTGTAACTTTGATCTATTCCGTAACCCTTTAAATGTCCTGCCAACTCCTCTGCATTTACTGATTTTACATAACAACAACTCAAACAAGGACACTTCATGTTACTAGAAGTCCCTAAACGTTCAACAGCACACTTCACAAAATAATCCACTCCAGCAACATATTCCTTGGACAGACGATTGGCAGACATCCACTCTCTATCCATAATTTCCTAGTATTTATTTATAATAAAATCCTGATAAGAGAACTTAAAAACCTATTATATGTGACAAACAACAAACAATTCGCATATTTAGGCATATTCGATTTTACTTTGCTAGTTTCATTCACCACACATATACAAGTTTGCATAACTTATATTTGATAGGTATCAATCTTAGGTATCAAGAATACAAAGCCTACATATCAATGCAATATCTATGAAGAAATAAATCATCATGGTTCAATCAAAACAGTTATTAGCAATTGATTTTTAGAATCATTGTTGTTGCCAAGACTAAACTTCATCACAAATTAGGTATCAATCTTTCATTTCAAGCACAACTAAAAGAAAAGGAACACATAAAATAAATAAGAGAGGCAATTTCAGTTTTAAATAAATAAATAGTCACTCTAGTTTTAAACAACAAAAGTACCTGAACAAGCGGAAGCAACAATGAACTCCAACCTAGGTGAACCACGCACTAGCAAATGAACCGAACTCTCGAACAACGAATGCAAAGCTCCGACAAAACAGACTCGCAAAACCTAACAACAATTCACATATTCACCAACAATCCTCAATTTCTCATGTTTAGAAATACATCACAAGTATCCCTTAACCTAGAACAACATTAAATTAACATGCATTTCACTAAATATCTCAAATTTATAAATACAACACAAGAATCCCTTAACCTAGAGCAACATTAAATTAACAAGCATTTCATTTGGACATTTCAACAAACACTACACCTACATTTCCCCTCAAGTTTAGAAACACTTCACCCTTTCAAAGAACCAATCAACAAGCATCAAGTTTGAATCATCTAACCTAAGGTTTCAATGCCATTAAAATAACTAGAACAACAAGCAATCCTAATTTCAATCATTCATTTACAAAATTCTTCTATTTATTGCAATTGGTACTCTTTGAGTCAAAAACACAAACACTTTAAATGCAAAGCAAAAGAGACAACACACAACAAAACGACCACATATACACAATGTCACAATATGATAAACCAAGTAAAACAACCACATATATCACAATAACACTTTAAATGCAAAACAAGAAATGAGTTTATGAGTTACCTTCAAAGATGCTTGGCTTGGAGATGGTTGAATATGTCACCAAAAAGAAATGGCTTGAAGATGGTTGAGAGAGAGAGAGAGAGAGAGAGAGAAACGAAATGGTGAGAGTACGTGAGGGAGAGAGAGAGAGAGACGAAATGGTTGAGAAAGAGAGAGAGAAATAAAATGGTGGGTTTTCCTTGAAGAAGGGTTGAAGATGGTTGAGAAGAAGGGTGTGTTTTCGTGAGAGGGAGAGAGTGGGAGCTGAAGAACGAAAGTGTGAGAGAGAGAGAGAGACGTTGGAGGGCGCATATATTGAAAGAAACGAAAAAAAAGGGCAAAGGGCAGCGCTTTATACTTATAAGCGCTGCTTATAGTGGCACCAATGGACGCGCTTGTTCAGAGGCGCTGCTTATAGCTTATATGCGCCTAGGCAATAGGCAGTGTTTCCTAAGAAGCGCTGCTTATTGGAGGACGCATTTCTCCTATAAGCAGCGCTTTTTAGGAAGCGCTGCCTATTGCCTAGGCGCATATAAGCTATAAGCAGCGTTTATACACTAGGCGCTGCCCATTTCTAAGCCTGTTACAACCATAAGCAGCGCTTAGAAGACCAAGCGCTACCCATGCCTATTGCGTTCTATCAATGCGTAGCGTTTTTAAAAGAAGCGCTACTTATGGATGCGCTCTTTTCTTCAACATCTGGCGTAGTGATGATTTTCAAAGCAAGCAACAAAAACAAGCACAAACCCTAATTATCTCATGAAATGCGACTCCAACATAGAGCTAAAACCTCATTTTATTCTTTGAAAGCAACAAAATCATGCAAGCAAATGACATAGATCAAATTTTTTGACAAGGATTCACATGATTAAGCAAAGGAATGCACTAAAATCACACAAACTCTAATTTTTCTACAATATGCGAAATGAAACATAAGCCCAAATCACAATTTTATTCATGAAAATGCAAGCACAAAATGAAAATAGCACAAACACACGATTTATTCCAAGAGAGAGATGCATTTCAAGCATCCAAACCTCCCAAGGTGTTTGTCAAAATGCTTGAAACACATCTCTCGTTCAACAACAACAATTATATCAACATTTCAACATAAAATAGAGCACTAAAATGCAAAGAAATGCTTGATATGCAAAAATAGATTGATGATCTACATTTTTGATGCTAAAATTTTGATGATGCTAAGATTGAGAGTATACCTCAACTCCAAGCTAGAATAGCAAAAGAAATAAGGTGAATGAACACTAAACCACTTGAATCAACCCTCTAATCTTCAATCTTGAGCTTGATTCTTGAGATTTGAAGATGGATCTTTGAAGAGAATGCAAGGATGGTGAAGGATTTAGGAATAGAATGTTGATTTGAAGTGAAAAAGTGAAGAAATGAGGTGAGGGAATGAAGAGGGGAATTCGGCCAAGAAGGGAGAAGAGGAGAGGCTAGGTTTTTGAGTGTGAATTGTGAGCCAAAAACTTGTGAGAGGTGAGGATATGAGGGTATATATAATGTGCAATTAGGTTTAGGGGCATTTAGGTCATTGTGTACCTCATCTCATTCTAGGATTGCATTTTAATTTTGAATCAAGGGTGAGGATTGAAACACACTTTGATGAGGGGCAAATAAAATGCAAAATGAGAGGGAAATGAAGGGGGGTAGATTCGGCCAAGAAGGGAGAGTGGTGCCCAAGTTTTGCAAGTTGGCAATTGTACTATTGTACTATCCATGAACCTTTCAATTATCCTCTCAATTTTGATTATTCCTTTCAAGATAATTGTACATAAATCTAACCATTTTGAGCCATATACAAGGTATCTTGAAGAATATGCCATTTTTGAAAATGAGAGATGACCAAAATTGCCAACAAAAATCCTATCATATAATTTTCGGGAATATTCCTTATACTATTTTTTGAAATGCTTTCTTGAATTAATTTGAACTTGATTTTTTTTTACTACACATATAAAATATGCACACAATTTGAAAAATGATTTTCTTTATTTATTTTTTGTTCAAAATAATACAATTTCATTAAATAAATTCCCAAAAAGTAATTAATTGGATTTTCAACTAGCAAAAATTTATTAAATTGAAATTGACCAAACAATGCCCCTTTTACATGCCTCAAAATTCCTTAATTTCTCAAAAATGATTTTGAAAACCTTAGAATGCTTGGGTAAATACCCTAAACCCTTTCTCAAATAATGCATCACTCACAAAATTATTTATTTTTGCTGAAAATTAGGGTTTCGAAACTAGGCGGACAAAATTAGGGTATGACAGCTGCCCCTCTTTATTTGGATTTTACCAAGAAATATGAATTGGCCGAGACATATTTCGAAGATAAAATAAAAATAAAGAATTCAGAAAGCAGTAAATGAAATGATTAACGACTTGCACGCTAACTGCGAAAAGCAAGGAAAACGCTAAATGAAGAAAGCGATAAAGAAAGCGGTAAAATGCAAGGTTGCCTAAAACCTTTAAACGAACCCTTGGCGAGTCCGAGTTTGCACGTGGCTGATGAGGGGCACGCATCTTGAGAATGGCCTTTCGAGCGACCGGGGGGATCGTTATCAGCTCCGGAACTGATATACTGATCAATGCACGGCGTCCACTGTATCTTAGGCGGATACAACTATTCCGTTGAACCTCACATGGGGCTGCGATCCATCGTGTTGCTCGTACACGACGTGAGACCGTGAACAGAAGGGAGCGACGAACTCTGACAAGAGCGATTTGAACTCCAAACTGCAATGCACGCTTGAGCGCTGAACTGAAAAGCATTTGAACTCCGAACTGAGGGAGTGTTTTCTGGGAACTGAGTGCGGGGATTAACACCGAAGTATTTATCCGTTTTTGTACCTGCAAGTGAGATGAACAAATGCATGCAATGCAAATGCCATGATTGCTGTTTTGATGAAATGAATGTAATGCATAAATTTCTCTTTTTGTTTATGTTTGATGAATGCAATGTAATGCATGATTTTCTTTTTCTTATTGCTCTTTTGCTCTTTCTTTTTTTTTTTTTAGCTTTTCTTCTCTTCTTTTCTTTTGCTAGTTGTGGCTCTTTTGCTCTTTTGGCTTTTTCTTTTGCTGGCTCGACCAAATCGTTGGACCTGCGTTACGAGGCACAATGACCGTCCATGATGACAGTGCGAGAGCCACGCTCCAACCTTTTTGAGATTTGTTTTGATGCAATCAGTGCTTTTTGTTTAGTTCTTGTGAATTTTACCTGACTGAAAGATCATCTCTTTTCTTTGTAATTTTCAAAAATTTCGCAATGATTTTAATGCTCTGATTTATGCACATTTTCATAATCATTTATCATCTACCATAAAACATTATTTTAAAGCAGAAATGAAAAGAAAGCAAATGGTAAAACAACAAACAGATGGAGTGAAAAACTTGGACTTTTATTCATATGGAAACCGAATGCGCAGAAGGTCACGCCGACTGAAAAGAGTACATTGGAATTTTTTGAAACTAAGAAAAAAAACAAGAAAAATGGACGCAACAGATCTTAGGAGCGCTTTTCATCTTTGAAGTGTGCCAATCACCCATACTTGCAGCCTTGATCACCCTTTTATCCAAACCTTTGGAGGTGCTGCTTGCCTCTTTTTCTTTTAAGTCCAACTTTTCTGACCCTAATTTTTGCCTGGACCGCTCTTTGCGAGTTTTCAGTCCACCGGGTCGCTCTTTTTTTGCCTAGGCCGCCCTTTCGGGTTTTCAACCTAGCGAGCTAATTCTTGCTTGGCTCATCTTTCTCTTTTTTTCTTTTCATTTTTCTCAGGCGTAGTATTTCTTAACTGAATCTGAATTGACTGGGTTTCTGAGTTCTTCACCATCCATGCTGGTGAGTATCAATGCTCTTCCAGAGAAGGCTTTCTTTACCACATAGGGGCCATCATAGCTAGGAGCCCATTTCCCCCGAGGGTCACTCTGAATAGGCAGGATCTTTTTGAGCACGAGGTCTCCTTCTTTGAATTCTCGAGGACGCACTTTCTTGCCGAAGGCTGTTTTCATCCTTTGTTGATACAGTTGTCCATGACACAGGGCAGCAATTCTTTTCTCCTCAATGAGGTTCAACTGGTCCAGACGAGCTTGAACCCATTCAGCTTCTTCCAACATGGTTTCCATCAGCACCCGCAGGGAGGGTATCTCAACTTCAATAGGGAGGACTGCTTCCGACCCATAAACCAAAGAGAAGGGGGTTGCCCCGGTTGAAGTGCGCACTGAGGTACGATACCCGTGCAGAGCGAAAGGAAGCATCTCATGCCAATCTTTATAGGTTACTACCATCTTTTGCACGATCCTCTTGATGTTCTTATTGGCTGCTTCGACTGCCCCATTCATTTTGGGACGGTATGGAGAAGAATTATGATGTTGGATTTTGAAGTCTTTGCACAGCTCTTTCATCATCTTACTGTTCAGGTTGCTACCATTGTCTGTGATGATCTTGTCTGGAAGGCCATAGCGACAAACCAGATCTCTTTTTACGAACTTAGCAACCACAGAGCTGGTTATGCTGGAGTACGAGACGGTTTCAACCCATTTGGTGAAGTAATCAATGGCGACTAGAATGAAGCGATGCCCGTTTGACGCTTTAGGCTCAATAGGACCAACGACATCCATTCCCCACATTGAGAACGGCCAAGATGCAGTCAGAACATTTAAGGAAGCAGGTGGCACATGGATATGATCGGCATAGATCTAGCACTTGTGGCACTTTCTCACAAAGCTGTAACAATCGGATTCCATTTGCAACCAATAGTAGCCGGCCCTCAATATCTTTCTTGCCATGGTATGTCCGCTGGAATGAACCCCAAACGAGCCTTCATGGACATCTTTCATAATTCTTTCTGCCTCCTCCTTTGTCACACATCTGAGGAGTACCTTATCATGATTCTTTTTATAGAGCACCTCGTCGCTCAAGAAGAAATTCATCGACAACCTTCTGAGTGTTCTCTTGTCATTCTCGGAGGCCCCGGGAGGATACTCTCTGTTCAAGATGTACTGCTTGATGTCATGATACCAGGGTTTACTATCAGATTCTTCTTCAATTGCTGCGCAGTACTATCCACTAAGACATCAATATGAGGCAGGGGAAAATCGTCTTTGGGACTGGCCCGATTCAGATCTCGGTAATCAACACACATTTTGACTTTCCCGTCCTTTTTCATAACCGGCACAATATTTGCAACCCATTGCGGATATTTTGCTACCGCTAGGAAACCAGCATCAAACTGCTTTTTCACCTCATCTCTGATCTTTAAGGACATTTCTGGTTTCATCCTTCTCAGTTTCTGCTTCACTGGAGGACACTCAGGCTTGACGGGCAGCTTGTGCACCACTATATCAGTATCTAACCCTGGCATATCATGGTAAGTCCATGCGAAGACATCATCATAATCATGAAGGAGTTGAATTAGCCTCTTACGCTCACTTTCTTTCATCGAAGTGCCAACCTTGACTTCTTTCTTACTGTCCTCTGTGCCCAGATTGATTGTCTCAACAGATTCCCCATGCGGCTGAATAACCTTTTCCTCTTGCCCAACCATTCTCATCAATTCTGGAGGAGTTTCCCAATCATCTTCAACATCCTCCTCGGCTTGGTTAACGGGGTAATCAAAGTTAACATATGAATCATTGGCATCATTATTTTCAAAGATGTTCATTTTAGATCTGCATTTGCGGAATAGAAACAGAATGAACAAGCAAAATAGAAACACAAGATGAAGACACACAATAATGGTATGAAAAACGATTTTATTCATTTGAGAATTCAAAACAACATTTTATTGATTGATGATATTCGAAGGAAAAACATGCATGCCCTTATGAAATGTCCTGAGGCCTTGGGCAGAGCCAAAGGATTCGCATTACAAAATCATTACTTTGAAATGAAAACAACAGGGAAATCGATGATCTTCCAATTGCCCAGCTCTTCATTTGCAGCACTGCGACGCACCAGGTCCACGCTCTTGTCTTCCACAGCTGATTCTTCCCGAATGACAGCCACCTGATCGGGGTCCAGCATGCCCGCGCTCCTGAAGCTCTGTTTGAGATCACAGATGGGAACCCTCTTCAAGCTTCGTTCTCGCCCCCTGAAGCTTAGCTAGTCTTCTTTCTCGGTTCTCCTCAGCCATTCTCTTCTTATCAGCTTGAGTGGGCCAATATCCTAACCCACATCTATCCTTGTACTCTTGCAACCGGACAGGTGCTAGAATTCCTTGCCCGGACCTTCCCAAACCCTTTCCGATCTGGTAACCATTTCTCAGCATGACCTTGGCGACCATGATATCAGCATTGGACATTCTTGGTGCAGGCAGTGGGGCTTCCTCTCCCACGAAAGCGGCATTTGCAATTTCCAATGACTGAAAAGCAGTTTCAAGGGATTCCTCTACAACCTCGATGTATTGAGAGGGATAGGGCTTGTTAATCGTAAACTCTTCTTCTCCAAAGACGACTATCAGTTTGTCGTCGACTACAAACTTAAGCCTCTGATGGAGAGATGAAGGAACAGCTCCTGCAGCATGAATCCAAGGTCTTCCCAGGAGACAGCTGTAGGATGATGCAATGTCCATGATTTGAAAGTTCACATAAAACACCTCAGGCCCTATCTGCACTGGAAACTCCATTTCCCCGATAACCTCTTTCTTGGATCCGTCGAATGCTCTGACTAGCGTTGAGCTAGGCTTCATATATGAACAGTCTACGTCTAGCCTGTTCATTGTAGATTTGGGCATGACATTCAAAGAGGATCCATTGTCTATGAGGACCCGAGAAAGTGTATATTCACCACATCTGACTGAAATGTGCAATGCTTGATTATGTCCCTTTCTTTCAGGGGTGAGCTCGTGATCAGTAAAGGTAATATAGTTGGAAGCAACGATGTTCCCTACGATGCCGTCAAGCTGGTTAACAGTGATGTCTTGGGCTACATGGGCTTCATTCAGCACTTTCACTAGGGCAGCACGGTGGGCCTCTGAATTGAGCAGCAAGGACATGATAGAAATCTTTGCAGGAGTGTGGTGCAGCTGGTCCACCACTTTGTAATCGCTTTGCCGCATGATTCTTAGAAATTCGGAAGCTTCTTGCTCTGACACCCTTCTACTTTCCACGGGCTCTTGCTCTTTACCCTTACCCTTTCGAATTCTTTCCTCATCCTCCTTTGATGGACCCACTTTAAGGGCTTCAGGGACATAGACACGTCCGCTTCTAGTGACTCCGCTGCTTCCCGCAATGTTTGTGACATCGGGAACAGCTTGAGAATTCTGAGTTTGAACTGGCACACCATAACTCCACGGAACAGCACTATCCTTTTGATAAGGAGCTGGGACAGGAATCACAATTGTCTTAGGTTTCTCCATGCTCGGCTTTTGACTATACGGGACCTCAATAGGCTTCTGGACACTTCTGTTCTTATCAGACTGGAAAGTCAACACATCTTCCTCTTTTTCTTGCACACCTATTTGGATTATATGACGATCCAACAGGTCTTGCAAAACTACCTTGAAGGCCTCACATGCCCCAACACAATTGTCATCAGCACAGACTTCTTTCTGAGTACAGCATTTCTTGATGACCCCAAACTTGCACAGCTCTGCAAGAATGACCTTCAGTGGTGTCTGAATACACTCCACAGTTCTGATTAGGGTTTGGCTTCCCGTGTCAAGGATGGCAATGGTTGCAGGTTCTTCATGACCAGGCAGCGGGTTAGTTGTAATGCTTGGGTTTTCTTGTTTGAAGGTTATCCCTTTGGTGTCAATCAGATCTTGCACTACAAGTTTGAAGGCCTTGCAGTCTTCCACAGCATGTCCGACTGCCCCTTCATGAAATCTGCAGGTAATGTTGGGATTGTATCCTCGGAAATAAGGTGGTTGGACTGGTTTCATGGGTCTGGTGTTGATGAGCTTGTTGGTGACAAGCTAGTTAAAGAGGTCGGTGTATGACATAGGAATTGGATCAAAGGTGGTCCGTTTTCTGTCTTGGTAATTTCTATGGTGATTACTTTGTGGTGAGCGGGTTGGTTGTGTTTGAGTGGGGACAGGGATATCTTGTGGTTGATAAGGTGGGCTTATGGTAATGGTGTTGGTCTCTCCTTCCTTCTTCTTTGGGAATCCGGAAAATGACTTTTTATGGGTGCTTGTACCTGCGGAACCATGGGCAATCTTGCCGCTCCTCAGCCCATTTTCTAATCTCTCGCCGATGATTACCATATCTGAAAAGTTGGAGGACACACTGCCGATCAACCGATCATAGTATAATGGAGGCAAAGTTTCCATAAACATGAAGACTAATTCCTTTTCTAACAGAGGTGGTGACACTTGTGCAGCTAGAGCCCTCCACCGCTGGGCATACTCTTTAAATGACTCGTTGTCCCTCTTTGCCATGCTCTGTAACTGTGTTCTATCCGGCACCATATCTGTGTTGTACTGGTACTGTCTGAGGAAGGCATCAGCCAAGTCTTTCCAACAACGAATCTGGGACGGTTCTAGCTGCATGTACCAGTTGAGAGATGCCCCAGCAAGGCTCTCTTGGAAGTAGTGAATTAACAGCTTGTCTTCATGAGAATGCGTAGACATTTTTCTACAGTACATGGTCAGATGGCTCTTAGGGCAAGTTACACCTCGGTACTTATCGAAATCAGGCACTTTGAATTTAGGAGGTAAAACCACATCGGGAATGAGACATAAATCGCGAGCCTCTCTCGATCTAGAGCCTGATCCTTCAATCATTTTTAAGCGCTCTTCTAACACCTGAAACTTTTCTCTAGTTTGTTGGTGCTCAATATAATAGCCTTGGGGGAAACTGTTCATTCCAAGGTGGGGACGGAACATTGGAGCCATGGTTGAGACTGCATGCGGAGCATGAGGGTAAGCAGAGTTCCCAAGAATGAGGCTTTGGGCCTTAGGATTTGCAGCTGGCTGGGGAGTAAAGCCTTGTGGAGTCACCTGAGGTATGACAATGGGATGTGGAGACTGAACCCGAGGTTCGCCCATTGCTCCTTCTGATCCTGCAGATGCAGGTTGTCCATTCTCGACATTCATCAAAGGACCAGTTCCTTGGTTAACTTCTGGGTTTGAAGGAGGAGTGTAGCCTAGAGGCAGTCCAAAAGGAGGCCATTGGGCAGTTTGGTAGTCATTTCCATTCTTCAGGGACAGCAGGACCCTCATCATCTCTGACATCTGTGCCTTCATAGCATTCACCTCATTTCTAAATTCTTGGTCACCTTGACTGGAACTACCCGGAGTTGGGTTACCTTGATTCTGCACTACTGGACCTGGGCTGTCTCATTTGTGATCTCTGAGCTCAGATTTGCCTGATTCGGATTCTCCGCACTTGGATGGGACTGATCAAGATCGTTCCGAATCGTTGCCATGCCTCTTGCTTGAGAACGTGTCCAATAACGATGTTGGCGAACCAGCTTGCCTTACTTTCTGTTGATGGAACACTTATATGAGCACGTGAACGAATTAATGAATGAATGCAATGCATATGATTTTATGTTGCTTGATGCCAGGAATCGCGGCACAGTTCGTCTTGTCATAAGCACATAATCGTTTTTTTTTTCTCTCTTTTAATTAATTTTGGAAATGCAATGAGAGGGGAATCGAAATAGCAAGTCAGCACACTTCCTACATCGGGAATTCAAACAATAGCCTTAACGACTTCCTTAAAGGGAAGGATAGTACAATATTCATATGGAGTACAATACTCGAAAGCAAATATTCAGGAATACAATACTCAAATGGAAAGTAAATACTCAAAATGAAAGGTACAAATAAACGGCTCAAATACAAAGAGCTTTGAAATCCCCGACCCTCCTCCTTTTCTTGCTGATGTTCGCATCTCGGGATTGCTCTCTGAACTTCGTGATTAAAGCCCTGCAGAATTTCACAAACTGGTAAACCTCGGGTGGGGTATTGAGGAAGTGCATCTTGGCCTCGGCTATTTTCAAATTCTTGGGGACTCCCACAATGGCTTGGCTAGCTAGCTCTGCCAGCTTTGAAAATTTGTTCTTCCAAAGCTGAATCTCCTCTCTTAGCTCCTTGATGATTTCTTGATCCTCTATTTTGCCAATCAAGGCCATGAAGCGTTTTTCCCAGTACTGGCTTTATAATTGCACTTGCCTATAAGCTCCTTCTAGACACCTGAGATTCCTCCTCAGTTCCTCAGATCTTCCTTGTTCGAACCTCAGAGCTTGCTGATACTCCTTAAGGATATCTTCAATAGAACTCCTCTCTCGCTCAAGGTTCCTTAGCTGACCTTTCAATTCTACTACCAAGCGGGATTCTTGTCTTGACTTAGTTGCTATACTCTTCCACTCTTCGGCTTTCTCAAGTGCTTTTCTTGTTTTCTGCTTGCACCTTTGGAGTTCCTCTCTAGCTCCCCTCATGTATTTCTGAGACTCTAGCTTGCTTTTCTCTTCTCTTTTGAATCGCTTGATGCTCTCCTCAACAGCGATCATCTTGATAGCATCCTCTTCCTCTAACCTTTCTTTCTCTATGGTCATTTTCTCCAATTCTGTTTGCAATGCCTTCTTTTCTTCCTCCACTTTTGCTAAGGCTGACTTGACTTCATTCAACTCCTCAAAGGTAGGAGTGTAAGGCTCTAATATCTCCTCTTCAAGGAATAGTGCCCCTTGATTTGGTAATTTTGCATTTTGAAGCCTCTCTTTGAGCCACTGGTTAAAGGTGATGCTACTGGTTCTCTTGGACAGCTCTTTGCCTTCCTTATGCACTACGGACTCCCATGCTTGCAGAATTCGCCGAAGCAAGTCTTCGCATTTAGGACTCCCCTTATAGAGGTAAAAGCGAGACAGCATGCATTCGGAGGGTGAATTCCGCATTGGGTAACCGAGTTGTCTTAAGGTCAGTGAAGGATTGTAGTTGATACACCCTTGCGTTCCCATGAGAGGCACATTCTGGAAACTTCCATAGCTGAACACCACCATAGGCCTTTCCTTCCAACAAGCAGTGGTAAACCAGCGGATCTGGAGATCGTTGAGACTTTTCAAGACCTCAACCCATTCAAGAGAAGTCATGATCTTTACATCACAGCTTAAGGCATAGGAGATCAACTCCCTAATTTCTTTTCGGTTGTTGACAACATGAGTGACAAGCCAAGCATAGAGGACGTGAGAGGAGAAACACATTTTCTTCTTGTGGAAATCATTGTAACGGGTGAAAGCCTGATAAGTGTTGGCGAGAACAGCGGGAACAGGATTGATAGGATTTTTGGTGTCTTTGAATGCCAAGAAAGCACCAATTGCAGTTTCATCAACATATCTCTCTATCTGAGGAAAAACGACCACCCCAAAAATGGTTAGAGCAAGCACCAGCTTGAAGAGACCCCACTGTTTGGCCAGAGCATAAGATTGCATCAAACCCTCAAAGTACTCTTGCGGAAACCTGGCTATACCATTCCTTTCCAACTTTTGAAGCTTCAGTTTTTCTAAACTAATTTTGAGCAATGATGTTAGCTTTTCATCAGTGTAATAATGACCTTGATATCGGTACGGCGTGACATGCGACCTAGAGAACCCCAAAAGTTATTCATACACTTCCAATGTGGGCGATAGTGGAAAGTTTTTGAAGAGAAAACATCTGATATCAGAGTCATAAAACTGACTTAGAGCCACAAGAGCATTTTCCTGAACATCTAACTGCAACAGCCTACGAATGTTCCCATATGTCTCGTCAAAGGACCCCAACTCAATTGGACCCATCAGTGCGGCACATTGCTTCAAACTGTCAACATCAACCCTTTTTACAACCGGAAACCTGGAAATAGGTGAAGCTTTGCTATTCGATTCCATCTTTGTGCACCTATGACAGGACGGTACATTATTTGGCAATTCCCGGCAAGCAAATATGAGTGAGATGCAAGATGTATGCAATATATTTTTTTTACAATTGGTTTTATAAATGCGGCATGATGCAATGCAATTATGATGCTAATGATGCATGTGGAAAAATAAGGACAATGCTTATGAGCGGTAGTTCAAAAATTTAGGAAACACGCTACGTGCCGCCTCACGTAGTGGTTTATGGAAAAAGAAAAGATATATTTTGGATTTTTTTTTTTGAAAATTCTTTTTTTTGAAAAGCTCACTTTGAGGAAAACATGCCTAAGCTAGCAATGCAGCACACAATTTGTATGCCCTCCTGTCCTACAAAGGTGGGAATCCTAGGGTCTAAGGCAACTCAAAGGTACCTCCCATGTAGCTCTAAATCACATCCTCACAATGGTTACCGGAGCTAGAGACATTCTCATGACGGCACCCACAAATGTAGAAAGCTACCAAGTGTGAGGTATCATGAGAAAGCGTACTCCGGTTGAAACTTTCATGAGAGTCAGACAGACAAAGGTCTCGAATGCCAGTCACTACTCGTCTCCACTCTCCTATGTGTTTTTTCAGATCCGGGTATAAGACCCCACTCATAGCACCTAAATCATAAGGTGTGAAAGTGTGTGATGTGGGCATAGCACCTAAAGCCTACCCAATCTAAAGTTACCCCGCCTGCAAGGAAAAAACAGAACAGTCTAGACAAAGAGTCGTCTACCCTAGGATTTTGCAGACATATATCATTTCAATATAAGCATGTAAACTAACCTAGGGTACCAATCAACAATCGTGTGGAATGCTTACCTTCAAGAAAGGGAGCCAAAAAGAGGGGACATAATGGAATTGGGGAAATATGCACGAACTTACCTCAAAGAAAGGGAGCAAAGAAGAAAGGACCATAATGGAATTGGGGAGAATGATGCACGAGCATAAGCATATAAACAAAGGAGAGGAGGAGAAGAAACTACACTTCAAGGAAGAAGCAGTCATAGAAGAAGAAGAAGTAAACGCACATGAATGCAACATGATAGTATGAGAATGCAAGAGAGCAATTAACACTCAAACTTCATTGATGAAGAAAGAAGGGAAAGGAAAAAGAAGAAGAAAAAAGGAGAAATAGAACAAAGCATTCAAATCAAACAATTAAAACCACACACTAAATTAAATAGGTTCGACCCTCTTAAAAAAATGGTCCCCAGTGGAGTCGCCAGCTGTTGCACCCCGAAAAATCCGGTTTGGATCCTTCTTCGAGCTGTTGCACCCCGAAAAATCCTGTTTGGATCCTTCTTCGTACAACGGGAAAAACAATGAAGCCGCCACCAATATTTTAATTTAGGAAAAAACATTGGAAAAATCCTTTTAGGCGATTGGTCTTTTGAAAACGAGAGATATAGGTTCGGGGGTCGGTAATGTGTGGGGAAGGTATTAGCACCCCACACATCCTTTCTACCGAAAGGGAACCTTTAATTTAGTGTGTGGTTTTTGACTGTTGATTTGAAACACTTTGTTCTACTTCTTTTCTTCCTTTTTATTTAGGAAAATGTTTTTGAAAACTGGGGAAAGAAGAATCTTTTTGTTATTATATTTTTTTTAAAAGGGTGCTTGACGGGAGGTGAACCCGCTCCTACGTATCATCCGGTGCGATAAGGAATTCAAAGCTACGTAGTTCTAGTCTTGTTTTGAAAAGGCTCTTTCGTTTTTAGCTTTTTAGTTTTTAGGTGTTTTTTTTTGAAATAAGACTCGAGTGTTCACGAATACCAAACAAGCAATGGCTTCGAGTGGTTTTCATTACTAACGCGAAAGAAAATGAGTTGAAACCGATAATCAAGCAAGCAATGGCTTCGAGTGATTATAAGTAATAACGTTTTTATTTTATCTTTTTGCAAATGAGGCGAGCATCGGTGATAATCATCTAGCAAAGGCTTAAGACAATTACCACTAATGACTCGTGTTGTTTTTGAAATTGAATTGGGTTCGCATGTATTTAATGTTTGGGAGCTTTCATGATAATCAAACAAGCAAAGGCTTCGAGTGACTACCACTAATAACTCCTCATTAGTGATCAAACAAGCAAAGGCTTCGAGTGGCCACTAATGATTTTGTTTATGAAAAACTTAGGGTTTAAGCTTGGAAAAGAAATTGGTTTTGATTTGTTAAAGACATAGTTTAGAAAAGAAGTTTGAAAGCAATTTGATTTTGGAAAAGAGTTTTGGAAAACTAGTAGAACATTTTCAATCAAGTTCCAAGTCGATAACCAAAATGCAAATTGCTAAACTACAATTCATGCAATGATCTAAATTAGTAACCATTTTCATGTCAAGTTGTTTAGAAAAGAAAACAATGAATGCAAGAAAGTTCATAGATGCAAGCATAGCACATTCATTGAGATCATGTTATCAAGCAAGCAACATCATAGACACAATTTGCAACTTACCCTTTCATGTTGAAAACATCTCATTACAACATTTGAATGCACAATGTATGAATAGGCAAAGATGAACCTAGACTACACATATCATGTCACAATACATAGATAGGCAAAGAATGAACCCAAGTTGAACATTTTGGCAAAAATGCATGAATAGGCAAGAGAATGAACCTAGATTGCACATCTTATTGAAGATGCTAGGCAAAGTGAACCTAAATTGAACATTTTTGCAAAATGCATGAATAGGCAAGTGAATGAACCTAAATTGAACATCTTATTGAAGATGCATGAATAGGCAAGAAATGAACCTAACTAGGCATTTATGACACAACATGTGAGTATGCAAGGAAGTTACAAAGCACAAGTGAATTCAAACATTTAATGAATCACTTGCAAAATCCTAGGGATTTCACATCAACATTTGACATGAGCAACAATGTGGTATCATTTTGATGGCATCAACATTTAGCATATTTCTACAATCAACCACATGAAAGGAATAGGTTGGAAAGGGCATTTGCCTCAAGTAAGATCATTAGCAAGCCATGAAAAATCAATTTGACATTTTATTTAGCAAGCATATGCAATTAAGGTGTTGAATCCCTTTAGGTGATCTTTAACACTTGGGATATGCACAAGTGCATAAGTGTCAAATCCTCTTACCAAATCATCAACACAAACATGATTTTCAAAGCAAGCAACAAAAACAAGCACAAACCCTAATTATCTCATGAAATGCGACTCCAACATAGAGCTAAAACCTCATTTTATTCTTTGAAAGCAACAAAATCATGCAAGCAAATGACATAGATCAAATTTTTTGACAAGGATTCACATGATTAAGCAAAGGAATGCACTAAAATCACACAAACTCTAATTTTTCTACAATATGCGAAATGAAACATAAGCCCAAATCACAATTTTATTCATGAAAATGCAAGCACAAAATGAAAATAGCACAAACACACAATTTATTCCAAGAGAGAGATGCATTTCAAGCATCCAAACCTCCCAAGGTGTTTGTCAAAATGCTTGAAACACATCTCTCGTTCAACAACAACAATTATATCAACATTTCAACATAAAATAGAGCACTAAAATGCAAAGAAATGCTTGATATGCAAAAATAGATTGATGATCTACATTTTTTATGCTAAAATTTTGATGATGCTAAGATTGAGAGTATACCTCAACTCCAAGCTAGAATAGCAAAAGAAATAAGGTGAATGAACACTAAACCACTTGAATCAACCCTCTAATCTTCAATATTGAGCTTGATTCTTGAGATTTGAAGATGGATCTTTGAAGAGAATGCAAGGATGGTGAAGGATTTAGGAATAGAATGTTGATTTGAAGTGAAAAAGTGAAGAAATGAGGTGAGGGAATGAAGAGGGGAATTCGGCCAAGAAGGGAGAAGAGGAGAGGCTAGGTTTTTGAGTGTGAATTGTGAGCCAAAAACTTGTGAGAGGTAAGGATATGAGGGTATATATAATGTGCAATTAGGTTTAGGGGCATTTAGGTCATTGTGTACCTCATCTCATTCTAGGATTGCATTTTAATTTTGAATCAAGGGTGAGGATTGAAACACACTTTGATGAGGGGCAAAAAAAATGCAAAATGAGAGGGAAATGAAGGGGGGTAGATTCGGCCAAGAAGGGAGAGTGGTGCCCAAGTTTTGCAAGTTGGCAATTGTACTATTGTACTATCCATGAACCTTTCAATTATCCTCTCAATTTTGATTATTCCTTTCAAGATAATTGTACATAAATCTAACCATTTTGAGCCATATACAAGGTATCTTGAAGAATATGCCATTTTTGAAAATGAGAGATGACCAAAATTGCCAACAAAAATCCTATCATATAATTTTCGGGAATATTCCTTATACTATTTTTTGAAATGCTTTCTTGAATTAATTTGAACTTGATTTTTTTTACTACACATATAAAATATGCACACAATTTGAAAAATGATTTTCTTTATTTATTTTTTGTTCAAAATAATACAATTTCATTAAATAAATTCCCAAAAATTAATTAATTGGATTTTCAACTAGCAAAAATTTATTAAATTGAAATTGACCAAACAATGCCCCTTTTACATGCTTCAAAATTCCTTAATTTCTCAAAAATGATTTTGAAAACCTTAGAATGCTTGGGTAAATACCCTAAACCCTTTCTCAAATAATGCATCACTCACAAAATTATTTATTTTTACTGAAAATTAGGGTTTCGAAACTAGGCGGACAAAATTAGGGTATGACACTTGGTTAGGGACATCCCCCGCCCCTAATAATGATAGAATTAGCATATGCCCATCAAAATGCCAAGGACCACCAGCAGAGACCTTGTCCACATCACACCAATGGAAAAATTGGAATAAGAATAGATTACTATCAAGAACGTGAATATTGACTCCACGTCCAGGTTGCCAGATCGCTGCCAGCCTATCCTTCATAATAGCAATCCGAATCGGTTTCCTGGTAAGAAAGCGCCCCACTAGGCTCAGTCTGGCTTCAACATTTTCACCTTTCGGAGTCTCCCTTTGCAATGGTATTGTTGTACCTTCCTCATCATCCAGATTCATGTGAGGACTAGCTGCCATGATCAGAGATAGTATAGATCGCAGAGAAGAAACTCAGTAAACAGAACAATCGTGCACCTCACAATGGAGTGAAAGGAATGGCTTCTCACAAGGATTAGCAAAACCCTAGGAGAGAAAAAACGTTTAAACAACGCATTTGTGGTTGTGTTATTTATATAGAAAATTTCCAGATACAACTATAGTTGAGTTATTTTGTTTTTTTTACAATATGGTTGAGTTTATTACGGTCATTGTAACTCAATACTTTAAAAATCATAAATAGTCAACCTTTTAATCAATTAGATAACTTTATTTCAATAGTAATAAAGAGCTTAAAATTAAAATTTCAAATTTTTAAAGAAAAATAAATATCTATTATTATATTTATTGCATTTAAATGGTGTATATAATTAATAGTATAAATGTACAATATTAAATTCTTAAAGCATTTAATACATTTTATTTAATGAGCCTTGCATTTAATATTATTATAAATAGGGTGTATAAACAAGAGATGAGATTTATCCATCGCGTGACCATAAATCAAGTCATGTGTGACTCTTTTAAGTGGTCGTGTGATCCCAAAACGAATTTTATTCATGATCACCCATGTATGGTTATATAGTTCAGATTCACTCCTCTCGTCCTCTCACTTTAAAATGCCATCGCACTATATATATATATAGGACGACTTGGGTGAGAACACTTGGTTATGAGATATCAGAACATTCAATTATAATTGTTGAATTAAAATTAACCACTAAGAAATTATGTCATAATTACAAGATCTCGTATGTTTGTTTTCTTTCTAATTAAAAGTCACAAAAGATATTGAAATTAATGACAGAAAATATGAGCCGTTAATTTTAATCAGATAGTTATAATTCAATGTTCTCATTTTTTCGATAACCAAGTGTTCTCACTCGAGTCGTCCCATATATAACGGTTGGATAAAAATTAACGGTTCAGATTCTGTCATTAATTACTGAACTGTACCTCAAGTCGTGCACTGAAGGACGACCTAGGTATCAGGTCGATCTGTTGTCTCTGCTGATCGTGTCTGGAGCCCACGCGGGTTGTACCTACAATGACACTCCAACGCCCAAGTCAAAAGGGAGTGTGAGCAGAGGAACGGTATCGTGAGTAGTGCGTACCTGTTAGATCCCTTTATATAGTGTCAGAGAATTGCGGGTGACCGTAGGATCACTGTATGGGTCGATTTGGGCCGTTGATCTTTGCCCTCTTCACTCTGGTCTTTGCCAATAGGCCGATTTGGCGTTTCCATCTGGATTGGGCTCCAGCCCAGTCTAGAACAGTTGCCCCCCAAGCCGAAGTCGTCCTTGGGACGGGTAAAGGATTGTTATCGCTCTTTACTTGCTGCCCTTTCGTCCGCTCGGGGATGCTCAAGGCCGACCTAGAAGTTTCCCGTGCTCGATCGATCCATTGGGTGACTGCCCCCTGCCTTTGATGACGTGGCAGTTTATTTCTGCATGACGTGACGTTTCCTTTCTTCGAGGCATCATTAATGCTGTTTTTGAGATTCCCAATGGAGGTGCTACTACGATGACGGTTCGTCCCTCAAGGACTGCATCAATGCTACAAAACGAAGAGTCACGTCACTTCGTTGCCTGGTCTAATTTTCCCTATATATATGGTGCCCATTCCTTCAGTCAGCACTTTTACGACCCCTTTGCTCTGGAAGCGATCATATTTCCTCTGAAGGCGCTCTCATTATCCTGGTGAAGGTCAAATCAACGGTGAGGCTCTGGCGAGGTGTTCCCCAGTGAATGATCTCGCTCTCCGTCATTCTACAACTTCAGCTCGTCTGATTCAGCTGATCAAAGAGCACACCACCTTACGTCCTAATTTCTCCCCTACTCCGAGTATTTTTTGAACGATCTTGAATTTACTTTCCTTTTTCTTTTTCGAGGCGAGGAGGGGGTGTCAGGCCCGGGTTCGACCTTGTCACCCCCTTCTGCGAATCATCGATTAGGGTGGTCCTGACCTTCCCTCTCCTTGCAGGGTAGTTTGTGCTGGCGCAGACTAATAAGACCACTCGACTCTCTGGTACCCCTTGTGCCAGTCTTGCCGAGTGCGCTGCTCGACCGGCGGGGAACGTCAAGATGAGCGACTCCCTCTCCTCGGATCACCTTTCTAAATCTTCTTCGACTGATTTATCAACCTTAACTTCTTTTGGTCGCTCCTCCTCGTCAAGGAGCTCTGAGCCTGTCCCTTCCTCTCGGACATCCTCAGCTCAAGAGGGTGATGTTAATATGGTCGTCCAGCCACAGCCCGAGCCAACAACAGTCAACCTAGTGAACGACGTGCCCTTAGAAGAGCCGGACTGGGGCTGGGTGATTGATAATGATCGTTCTTGGCTTTCTTCGGCGATCCTTTGTCAGTCATTAGTTTTTCCTCCAGGGGACGAAATGGAGTCTTGGTTTGTGCAGCTGATCGGCCACAGAGATCAAGAGTAGAGGGTTGAGGGCGTCTCACCGGAGGATAACGCGACTAGCATTCCTTCCACTTTGAAATTTATCATGTTTACAAATGTGCTTAGGGATATCAGAATCCGCCCGCCCTTCGCATTCTTTCAACGACGTGTTTTAAGATATTTGGGGGTTGCCCCTTTGCAACTACACATTAATGCGTGGGCATTTCTGAAGTCATTCGAGCGGTTAATGACAGTTATCGAACGGAGGTGTACCTGCACCCTCTTTTTTACTTTGTTTGAGGTCAGCCGGACTGTCGAATTGAAGAGCGATCCCAAACGATGGGAACAACTATCATTGAAAGGTCGCCAGGATGCCCCCAAACTCTTTAAGCCTTATTGTGATTCAGCAAAGCCTTGGAGGAATGGTTTCGTGTGGGTTATCCCGGTTTGCGAGCGGACCCGTGAGTTGGTCGGATCACTGAACGACCAAGGTGAGGTCGTCAGCATGATGTTTCCGTTGGCTTGCCTTACTCTCATTATAACCGAGCTACGTTCAACTATTGGACCAGGCGAGAGTTGGGGGAATATGACTCAGAAAGTCTTAGAATTTTGGAGAACATGGCTAGCTGGTTGGACGAAGAACGGTTCCCATGTTACTACCTAGCTCGGGCTAAGAATCTTGCTTTTGTTAAACAGAAACTTGGTGCGACCACCTGTTCGCCTATCTTTACTCGTTCATGCCCTTTTATTTTATTTTTTTGATTTGTTATTCCTGAGAGCTTTTGACCGGTTGTTCGCTCTTTTGTAGGTGAAATGTCTCTGGTCGGATACGAGGCCCTCTTCAGGAACTCCAAGAAGGGAAAGCGTGTTCACTTTGCTTCCTCCCCCCCGCCACCATTAACCTGGAGGACGAGGAGGATCGAGCTGTTGTTGATAAGGGAACGAGCTCGTCCTAAAAGAAAAGAGACCGAGCTCATCATTCGGCTGGGACCAGTGTTACTGAGGTCAATGCCCCTCCTCCTCCTCCAAAGCGAAACAAAGGGCCACAAAAGAGATCGTCCTCAATGCTGGATTTGGACGATCTCACTGATGGAGATGTCGAGTGTCTTCGACATGATCCTCTTCTCTTCTTGTCTGATGTGGCGAGAGCGGCCTCCTCAAAGCTTGCTCGTTATAAGGAGGAGGAGGCTGAACAACAAGCAGGTATGCGTCTTGTTCATCGTAATTTATGGTTGGAGGGCAATCTAATAAATAAGACTGATAAATATAACTGTGCTCTCGATCACATCGCAGAGTTGCGGGCAGAGATGGAATCTACCAAGAAAAGACTTGAAGAGGCTGAGAACGCCCTCCAACCAACCAAGGACGCTCTGAGCACGGTCACCACTGAACGAGATGTCGCTCTAACTGCCAAGGCTGAAGCGGAAAAGAAACTGACTTCTGAAACGACCATGGCCAGTGAGTTGTCTGGTAAAGTTAAAGGGCTAAAGGATGAAGTGAGCGGTTTGAAGCAATATCTTCTTGATATCGAAGCAGCTCGTGATAAGGCTTTGGCCGATTATGAGGCCCTTGGGGATTCCACGCTGGAGATCGCCAAAGAATGGTTTGAAGAGGCCGTTGCTCAGATCCAATATTGCTTCCCCTCTCTCGAGATCAACTGCAATGTTGTCAACAACCACCATTTCTTAAAAGTCTGTCAAAGAACGGTTTGAAAAGGCTATTGCTCAGATCCAATATTGCTTCCCCTCTCTCGAGATCAACAGCAATATTGTCAACAACGACCATTTCTTAAAAGACGGTCAAATCATTCAGCCTAAATTGGAGGATGAAGAAGGGAACGTGGTGGTGGAGCAGGTGGTCATTTTCAGGCTTCCTGAATGAACTCTTCTATTTTTGTAATATCTTTCATGTACCTTTGCTAAATGGGCGGCCATAAGGTCGCCTTTTTCTTATAGCCTGCACTTTAATGGAGCCCAACCTTCTTCGGGCGACTATCAATATTTATGTTTCTTCTTTACCTTCGTGTATTGCTCTCGCTTTGGATGTTTTTGCTTTAGGTCGTGCCAACGATTGTTTATTTATTTTCTCTTTATTTCGCAAGTTATCTCGCCAATTTGCTTGGTGGTGTACTTTCTTTAGTCGCGCTATATCGACCAGACGCCCACACATCATCGCCCACAAGCAACTTACTGAGTTTCTACTCAGATTTAGCTCGTTTATGGGGGTGCGACCGTCATTTTTTATCGTTTCATTTTTTGTACTTAATATCGTTTAAGTATTTCGGTCCCTACTCAGCTGTTTATCAAACTCGGTTCGAATTTAACTAGCTCAAGGGGTAATTCGTTTTGGATCTACCAAATGTAAAGAATAAATCAACATAAATCACAACCAAAGTATAAAAGAAATGTCTCGTTAACCTCGATAAAAAACCCCGCGAGGAAAAAGAGTGTCCCGCCTGTTCACCTATTTATTAATCAAGTCCAACATGATACCTTTTCATCTTTTACAAAATGGTCTACTAGATGAAATATCTTCTTAGGTTCATAACATTCCAAGTTCAAGAGATCGCTCCACCGGTCATTGTCTGGAGTCTGTAGGCACCCTTGCCCGTCTTAGAGACAACACGGTAGGGGCCTTACCAGTTGGGGGCGAGCTTGCCCTGGCCATCATTCTTCTGACCGATGTTTTCCCTTCTCAGCACGAGCTGTCCCACTTCAAAACTCCTAGGAACGATCTTTGCATTGTTTCTTGTCGCCATGCCTTGCTTGATTAACGCTTCTCTCAGAGCGGCTTTACTGTGAAGTCTTCCACCAGGTCCAACTCTTCCCTTATGGCCTGATCATTCTCGAGTGATGGTTTAGGGTTGGCCGTTCTCCAACTAAGCTCCCCTATTTCCATGGGAATCAGAGCGTCCGTCCCATACACCATTGTGAAGAGAGACTCTCCAGTAGTGGAGTGTGGAGTGGTTCGGTATGCCCATAAGACGTATGGGATTTCCTCCGCGCATTTTCCTTTTGCCTCGTCCAGCCTCCTCTTCAAACCGCGAAGAATTACTCGATTTACGGCTTCCGCTTGCCAGTTGGTTTGGGGGTGCTCTACTTAGGTGAAGCGTTGCTTCACCCCTAGCTCGACCAAGGCCTCTTCAAAGTTTTTATCTGTGAATTGCTTGCCGTTGTCGGATACGACCATCGCTGGAATCCCAAAACGTACCAAAATGTTCTTTTTGAAGAATTTGAGGCAATTTCTGGATGTGATTGTGGCTAAGGGCTCGGCCTCATTCCATTTGGAAAAATAATCGACTGCTACGATCAAAAATTTGAGCTGGCCAGGGGTGACTGTGAACGGTACTAAGAGGTCAATTCCCCACCACGCAAATGGCCAAGGAGCGGTCATACTGTTGAGTTCGACTGGTGTGGCAATGTGGACATCTGCGTGCCTCTGACACTTGTTGCATTTCTTCACCAATATTTTCGCATCCTCCTCCATGGAAGGCCAATAGTAGCCTGCCCTCAGGGCCTTCTTGGCCAGAGCCCGTTTACCGAGATGGTTCCTGCATATCCCCTCATGGATTTCACTTAACACATATTCTACCTCTGTTGGGGGAAGGCACTTGAGCAGTGGCATTGTGAAACCTCTTCGGTAAAGCTGTCCGCTAATGATTGAGTAGGCTGTTGCCCGCCTTCGAACGAGCGCTGCTTCTTTTGGGTCTCCTGGTTCTTCCCCGTCCCTGATGTACTTTAGGAAGGGGTTGATCCAACTTTCCGTGGAGTCAATTGCACATATATCTGGTACAAGAACGGCTTCCAGTTTCATGCTGGGTTGTGAGAGTACCTTATGAATTACGCTTCTATGGTTGCCCGGATTCTTGGTACTTGCAAGTTTCGACAGCACGTCCGCCCTAGTGTTCTCTGTTATAGGGACGTGCTTGACCTCGACATATTCAAATCGTTCAAGCAATTCTCTAATTCTGGTCAAGTATCTTTGTAGGATCTCGCCTTGGCGCTGAAGATTTCCTTAATCTGAGAGACAGCTAACAGGGAGTGTGAGTGTAGCTCGACCCTCTTCACATTGAATCTAGTGCGAGCAACAATCCGGCTATGCAAGCCTCGTACAGGGAACGAGAAGGTTAGGGAGACTTCAACTGTTGTTCCTTCGTTGTTTTCCAGTATGAGGCCTGCCCCACTGCCTTTGCTATTGGACGAACCGTCCACATGCAAGGTCCATAGTGTTTGTATTGGATTCTCTGGAATAGGGGTAATCTCTGCTATGAAGTCGGCCAACACTTGAGTTTTGATGGTCAACCTGGCCTCATACTTGATCCAGAATTCTGATAGCTCGACAACCCATTTGATCATTCTGCCTGCCAAATCTGGTCTGTGCAGGATTTGTCTTATGGGTTGGTCAATGCGGAGCACGATCTAATGTGCTACAAAATAGGGTCTCAATCTCCGAGCGGCCACAATTAATGCTAAGGCCAACTTTTCAATCTTCTGATACCTGAGCTCAGGGTCTTGCAAGGCTTAGCTGACAAAGTAGACCGGATTTTACTTAGAGTCTCCTTCTGGTACCAGTACTGCGGCCAACACCTCGTCAGTAATGGACAGGTATAAATATAGGGTTTCTCCTGGATCTGGTGTGGTCAGGATTGGAGGTTTTGACAGAGAAGTCTTTAGCTGATCGTGTACCTGATCACACTCGAGCGTTCACTCAAACTCAGCCTCTTTCTTTAACAACTTAAATAGGGACAGAGACTTGTTAGCTCCTTTAGCAATGAAACGAGAGAAGGAGGCCACCATACCATTCAGTTTCAGGATTTCTTTCTTGGTTGTAGGCAGCCTCATTTTTGTTACCGCCCTGCATTTATCTGGATTGGCTTCGATCCCCCTTTCAGTAAGGTAGAACCCCAGAAATTTGCCTGCCCTTACTCCAAAGGTACATTTTTTAGGATTGAATCTTAGCGAGTTCTTTCGAGCTTCGTTGAAAACCTCTCTTAAGCCGGCCACATGGTCTGGATCTTCTTTACTCTTGACTATCATGTCGTCCAGGTAAACTTCCACCATTCTTCCTATCTGAGTTTGGAACACTTTGTCCATCATTCTTTGATAGGTCGCCCCTGAATTTTTTAGTCCAAAGGGCATGACTCGATAGTAGAAATTTCCTTTTTCTGTCATAAAGGTCGTCTTTTCTTGATCAGGTGGGTGCATGGCGATCTGGTTATACCCGGAATATGCGTCCAAAAATGAGAGTAGCTTGAAGCCACTTGCGTTGTCGACCAAATGATCAACACATGGGACTGTGAATGCGTCTTCTGGGCACGCTCGATTGAGATCTGTGTAGTCCACGCACATCTGCCATTTGCCATTTGCCTTCTTTACTAAGACAACAATGGATAACCAGGTAGTGTATTTTATCTCTTTGATGAAGCCTGCCTCAAGCAAGTCTTCCACAGCTTTGGTGGCTGCTCGTGCTTTCTCTTCTTTTTGTACCCGCCTTTGTTGTACGACCCATTTGGCTGCCGGGTCTACTGCTAGGTGGTGACAAGCCACTTCTAGTGGGATACATGGCATATCCGCAGCACTCTAAGCAAATAAGTCTGCGTGTTCTTTCAAGCATTGAACGAGTTGGTCTCAGACTTCTGGAGGAAGCTCATTCCCAATTTTGACCGTTTTTTCCAGATCACTTCCCAATTGAACTTGTATAAACTCTCCATCAGGTTCCGGTCGTTTCACCCTCTTCTTCAATTCTCGAGTAAGGAGATCGTCCCCTTCTTCTTCTTCACTATCAGGGTCATAATGAGCATCAAGGTCGGCAACATTAACTTGTTCCCCATTCCTGACTTCCTCCATTTCCTCCATTACAAGATCACCCTGCTCTTTCAAACTCATGAAGAACGCCCTTTTCGAGGAAAGTAGGTCGGCCAAGAGGGTAACGATCTCGCCTTCCTCAGCGTAGAACTTCATTTTCATGTGAACAGTGAAGGGGACCGCCTCTAACCGCCCCAGAGTTGGTCGTCCAATGATGCATTGGTAACACGATTTGCATGGTAACACTATGAAATCAATCTTCACGGTCCTGCACAAAGGCTTTGCTGTGCAATCATCTCCAAAAGTGGCCATCAGCTCGATCCGCCCAAAGGGGGTTGTAGACGCCCCATTGAACCCGGTCAAGACTGTTCCTCGATAAGGTCGCAGGTCATCTCTTGAAATTTTCAGAACGTCGAGGAGATCTTCAAATATTATATCATCTGAGCTTCCTTGGTCAACCAAGATTCTTCTGACTTCAACGTTCGCCATGATAGTGGTCACGAGCAAGGGTACTTCTTTGTTGGACCTTCCATCGAGCAGATCCTCATCCCCAAAGGATATGGGTAGTCTCTTTGATGGGTGCCTGCTAATGGATGCTGATGCAATGCTCATGATTTCCTTCCATCTCCTCTTCACTAACTTGTTGGTTTCTCTACCATCAGAGGGAATTCCGCCAGTTATTACCATGGCCACTTGTCACCCTTTGGACCTCCTGGTGTCCCGCTCATTATCATCATCATCGTCGTCCCCAGCATTGGTGACTTCGAGGACAGCTTCTTTTCCTTTCTATGGTGAACGGGCAGGTTGCTTGTTGTCCCTCTCTTCGCCGTGGCCCTTCTTCACATACTGCGTGAGTTTTCCTTTCCTGATCAACTCTTCTATGTCGTCTTTGAGGGCCATGCAGTTGTTAGTGTCATGTCCATTGTTTCGATGGTAGCGACAGTATTTCCGAGAGGGGCGCTGTCCTTCTTTGAGAACGAGCGGATATGGTCTCTTGATTTCCCTGAACTCCGTGTTTGCACATTCGGCGAGGATCTGAGAGTAGGACGTGTTCAACTTTGTTCGTTCAGGGTATTTCCTAGTTTTGAACTCTGTCGATGGGCCTCCATGGTCTTTCTTGATTCACTGATCGCCCTCAAGGCAGCTTCTATCGTCCGTCCTTGCTGCCACAGATTTGGTTGCCATTGACTTCTCTTCATAATTTATGAATCTCTGAGATCTGCGTAGGAAGGTTTCTAAGTCTCGAGGTTCATGTATTCCGACCTCTACCTCAAATAGACTGCCGGGGCGAAGCCCGTCTTGTAAGAACCACATTCGCTGCTTGTCTTTCAGTCCTCGTACGTGATCGGCCTCTTTGTTAAATCTTTCTATGTAGTCACGGAGGGACTCATCATGTCCCTGTCTGATCGCTTTGAGGACGTCCTTCGTCTTGGGCATGACCTTGGAAGCAGTGATCCTGGCCAAAAATACTCTGGCCATCTGTTCCCATGAGGAGATGGTGTTTGACCTTAACTCTGTGAACCACTCCAAGGTCGATCCCTCCAATGTCAACGGGAAAATTTTACATTTTACCGGCCCTAGAGCACCCCTATATTTCATCATTAATTCAAAGTATCTTAGGTGGGCGTCTGTGTCTTTCATGCCATTGTACATTCTGAGGTCTGATGGGGGTTTTCCAGAAAGCGCGGGTGTGGATACTAGTCTATCTTCCGGGTGAACGGCCCCAAACCTATGTCAGTCTTACTCCGTCGAGGTGGTCGGTCCTTGGGGGATCGATCCCGATGACCACGTCGGTCTTGAGAATGGTTTTGATGGTGGTGTATTGAGTATCTGTCAAGTGACCTGCTACGCGAACGGGTAGGCGACCCCGAGGAATCATAGGAGGATCCTTGGTGAGAAGATTCCTCGGGCCAGTATGTGCGGTCGATCGATGAGGGAGGCATCCGAGGCGGCGTCTGTCCACCTCCCTATCCCCTTCGTAAGGGTGGAGATCTTAGAACGAGATGCCTCCTTGGGGGTGATCGATGTTTTCTGGATGGGTTCGCCCGATGAGGGGGCGGCTCACTCCGCGTTCTATGCATCTCGGGCGCAGTGTTGGCTCACCCTGTGATGACTTGATTCTCAATTTAGGTGAGCTTGTCTTCTTGCCGAGCAGCTTGGACGTCTCTTTCTCGAAGTAGGTCGCGTAATTCCTGTACGAGGGTTGCAGGGAGGGTTACGTTGGCCTGTTGGACCGCTCCCGGCTGGGAACCGTGAGCAGCGGCCTCAACATTGGTCGCAACGCCCTCTGGAATCGGTGGTGGCCGGTCAGGAATTGCAGCCACGCTTTGCAGGCGCGGTGCCGCTTTCGGCCTGCCTCGGGGAGGCATGGAAGGTTGGGAGAAAGGGTGGACCCTCCCAGTGTGGTTGCCAATGAACTGTACCTCAAGTCGTGCACTGAAGGACGACCTAGGTATCAGGTCGATCTGTTGTCTCTGCTGATCGTATCTGGAGCCCACACGGGTTGTACCTGCAATGACACTCCAACACCCATGTCAGAGGGGAATGTGAGCAGAGGAACGATATCGTGAATAGTGCGTACCTGTCAGATGAGGTCAGATCCCATTATATAATGTCGGGGATTTGCGACTGACCGTAGGATCACTATACGGGTCGATCTAGGCCGTTGATCTTTGCTCTATTCACTCCGGTCTTTGCTAATGGGCCGATTTGGCGTTTCCATCTGGATTGGGCTGTAGCCCCGTCCTGAACAATTACAAGATCTTGTATTATTGTTCCTTTTTAGTTAAAGATCAAAAGAGATATTGTAATTAACATAAACTGTCATCCAGGCCGAATTTCTGAAAATCGAGAAAACACAGACTGAGATCCTCTCTAGTACTGGATTTTTCCAATAGAAGAGAGATAGATATAGTTATTAAAATAATATTATTTTAAACTCTGTGTTTTTATGCTCCTACTGAAAAAAAATCTAATGACTGAAGAGGATTTGCGTCCAGCAAACACACCGGGAATGTGCAATAATAGATCGGGAGGTAGGAGTTGGGAAGTATACTTTTTTAATAGGATTGGTGGTTTGAGTGTCAAAATTTTGGGATGTGTATAGTTTGACCCATTTACGCCAAAAATAATTATAAATGGAAAAGTGTAAAAAATATGAAAATTAGTTTTTCAAATAAAATTTCCAATTCATTTTCCAAATATTTTTTGCAAGTAAAACATGTCGTCGAATTCCTTAAATCATATAAACATAGTTTATAACAATATTAAAGACTAAAGTGATAAAACCTTTCTTTTAGAGCAATAACAAGAATAATCTTAATTATAATATTAAATGTACAACACAAATCTCGATGTCGCATGACCAGAGCAATTAACCTTTGTTCTGGAGTGGGCCGAAGCCCAACCCAGTGCAGAGCTGAAAAACGGCCCATTAAGAATGAGCCAAAAGAGCAAGGAGCCAGATCCACGGTTCTGATCGATCCGTACAATAATCGAACGGCCACGACCAATCCACTGGCACTATATAAGCATTCTTTGCGTCAGTTGCCAGGTACACACTATTCACTAGTATTGTTACTCTGCTCGTTCGCTCCTGACTTGGGCGTTGTAGTGTAATTGCAAGTACACACGCCCTCTTTCCCTGGTGTGGAGAACGACCGGCAGAATAAGCAGATAAGGTTTGGTACCCTGAGAGTTATTCATTCCACGAGCTCAGGTACAGATCAATTGGCGACCACAGTGGGAGCACGCGCGCTCTCCACCGTCCTTACAGATGCCACCAAAGGCACCTCGAGGCCGACCAAAGGCCACTACCCGTCTTCAAAGCTTGGCCGAGATCCCTGCTCGACCACCACCCGCAACTGCAGCGGGCACTAGCACCGTCCCTCATCAAGATACTGTACAACAAGTTACAGTCGAACTCCCGGCGGACTTGGTCCAGGAGCTACGAGAGCTATTACACGACCGTAATCAGGCTTTGAATCGCAACAATGATCGACTTACCCAGTTGGAGGATCATATCGCCTCAAGACGAGCACATACGACTCCGACACAGCGACCTCACCATGAGAATATGTCTGTCTTGCGAGCACATCCTTCAAGGGCTCTCCAGTCGCCTCCACATAGGCCACTGGTCCACAGATCTCCGCCCCCAAGGAGGGGACGAGGAGGAGGACCCACACCACCAAGAAGGACTCCATCTACTACCGACTATACCTACTGGCCCGAGGAATCTTCGCACCAGGAATCCTCTTATGGATCCATCAATTCGCCCTCTCGCTCGCGCAGTCGGTCGAACGAACGATACACCTACCAGTCGAAGAATTAATCTGGTAACCAGAAACATGGTCATGGATCCCGCTATTTGGAGGAACGACTGTAACACCCCGGAAATAATTTAATTAAAATAGTTGATTGAATTATTAAAATAATTTGGAGGCGGGATATAGATAAATTAAAAGGTTAATATTTTATATGCGTAGGAGGTGAAACGAGTAAAGGAGGTGGTGACGTAGAGAGCCCAGTGTTTACTGAGCCCTCAACTTGAACCCTGGGGGTTTAAGCCAAACCCTCATTCGCAGCAAGGAAAAGAAAAACGAAAGTGAGAGTGAGAGAGAGAGCACGCGGCGCAAAGAGGGAGAGAAGAGGAGGGTTTCGCGAAGAATTTCAAAAGGAGATCGTTCGTGTTGCTGTGGTTTTGTTCGTGTCTCGTTCGTCGTGTTTCGGAGCTTACGTTATTCGAGGTAAGGGTGGGCTTAACCTTGATAATGGGTTGATGATAATTATGTGTGGGTAGTCTAGGGTTTTGTTGAATTGTTCGTGTTGTTGCATATCGTGTTTTCGTTGAGATTGGTGCTTTGATGATTATTGCACGTTATTGTGATTTGTTTCGTTATTTGTTGTTGCGTGATTGTTGTATCACGATGATGGTGTTGTTATTGTTCGTGTTTTTGTTGTTGCTGTGCGTGGTTGATTGTTGTTGTCGCGTTGTCGAATTGTCGTTTTTGTTGTGGTGGTTGCGGTGTCGTTGCCGTTAGGGTTTAGTGTTTGGCAATTTAGCGATTCTGGACACAGGTTCGGTTTTTCTAAAACTGGCGCTGTTTGGTTAATCCAAAAATTATGAGGTTGGTTGTTTTTGAAAATAGACTTAACGCCGGTCGTTTTGGCACTGGTTTCGTTAAATTCGGAGTTGTATAGCTCGAGTTATAGGCGATACAAGTTAGGTTAAAATTCTGGAAACGATTTGGGTATAGATTCGGTATTTCGGTGACTGGGAACGTTGTATTGACCGAAAAATTATGTGGTTTATTTTTCTGGAAAATAGACTTAATGCTTGTTAATTTGGCACTGGTTTGGTTGCGTTTAGGGTTGTGTAGCTCGAGATATAAATTCCACAAGTTAGAGTAAGATTCTGGAAACAATCTGGACACAGGGTCAGTGTTTTGGTTACCACGGTTTCAAAAGAACTCCTTTTCGAACGAATCCAATTTCTTTGAAAACTAGACAAAATTTGCCCCAGTTTATGCACAAGTTTCATGCAATTTTATTGAGTTTTGGTCACTTTGAAATTGCTTGAATTTGAAGGACAGAAACTGTCCTCTTTTGCAACTAGCCTGTGTGCTTTTCGAAAACTGTACCTATTGGACACTCTCCTTCAAAAACTGAAATTAGGGATGATAACCAGACCCATAGGGCTTTCCAACAAGTATTTATTTGTTGAAATCCGATGTCGTTTGCTATTTTAATTAATTCGCTGAAGTAGGTGCGATGTGCCTAGGCGCTGTGCGCCAGTCTTGTGCGTGGTGTGCGTGCGTTATGTCCGCGTTGTGGAGCCGTCTGGTGTTAATATTTCAGGTGCGGTGCTGGTATGCTCAGGAGAGTTTGGTGGTAGCTGTGATGCTACAACTTGGTGCTATTTTTGGTGAAATCATTTGTTTTGATTCTGGTGATATAGTATTTATTTTAAATACTTGTTATGGTGAGTTGGTGCATAATCATGGTGTCGCATTGTCATATGCATGTTTTGGTGATATAGGCTCTGCCTCTGGTGTTTATTGGTGATATGCCCGTCGTGGCTCATTTTGGTGATCGGTACCGCATGCATATGCCCACTGGAGGGGTTGCATATCATCCCATTGTCTATGAATGTTATAATTTTGGTGGTTCACTGTCAAATGGATTTTTCCTTTGGTATCTGGTGCTGTGATATGGTATAATTGTATTGTGTTGCTGTAGTTACCTGATGCTAGCATATTTTTATCATCTGCTTATTATCTCTGTTAGACTCACCCCTTCTGCTTGGAATGTTGCCCTCATGCGGCAACGCTACAAGTGATCGCTAGTGCTCGTGGAGGAATTGCTAGGTTTTGCTTCCTCTCTCGTTTGGGTCTGTGTCAGCTCTGATATGTAGCATCGGGGAGTCGTTAGTTATCGTTTTGAACTATTATTTTAGTTATTGGAAATTGTTTTAATTAATTTTGGAGATGTCTTTAATTGTTAATTCTGGAGATGTTTAAACTGGTTAATATTTCCGCTGCTTGGTGATTTCTTTTATATAAATTATTTTGGAGACTTTTTTTTGGAATAAATGGTGTTTTTTTTTAAAATGGTGAAAAATGTAGCGCCCTTCGAGGTGACTCTGATAATTGTCTATTTAATTGTAATAGTAAAAGGGGGGTGTTACATTAGTGGTATCAGAGCAGTTCGGTCTGTCCGACCAAGTGTCCGGTCGTGGTGTCTCTTAGTTCTAATTATATCTTATGGTGTAGTGTTTAGCTGAGATGGCGGGAAGGAATGGATATTATCTTAGGAATGGACTGGTTAGTGGATAACCATGTTCATATTAATTGTTTTAGCAAGTCTGTGAGTTTCTCTTCTCCCGTAGAGGAGGAAACTGTTTTGTTGCCTGCTGGTCAGCTGCGGAAGGTAATGAAGGGAGAAGTTCAGTTGTTTTCGCTGACGGCGTCATTATCTGTTGAGAATCAAGCTAAGGTTGATGAGTTGCCGGTGGTGCGGGAATTTCCTGAGGTTTTCCCTGATGAGATTCCGGATGTACCACCAGAGAGAGAGGTTGAGTTTGCTATTGATCTGGTACCTGATACTAAACCTGTGTCTATGGCACCGTATAGAATGTCTGCATCTGAATTGTCAGAACTGAAGAAGCAACTCGAGGATCTGCTTGAAAAGAAATTTGTGAGGCCAAGTGTGTCGCCGTGGGGAGCTCCAGTGTTGTTGGTGAAAAAGAAAGATGGTAGTATGAGGTTGTGCGTAGACTATCGGCAGCTGAATAAGGTGACTATTAAGAACAAGTATCCGCTTCCGAGGATTGATGACTTAATGGATCAGTTGGTGGGTGCTCAGGTGTTCAGTAAAATAGATTTGAGATCGGGTTATCATCAGATCAAGGTGAAAGACGAAGACATTCAGAAGACAGCTTTCAGAACCCGTTATGGGCATTATGAGTATTCCGTGATGCCTTTCGGTGTGACTAATGCTCCGGGAGTGTTCATGGAGTACATGAATCGTATCTTTCGTGAGTATCTGGATCGGTTTGTGGTGGTATTCATTGACGACATCCTAATTTATTCTAAGTCAGAAGAGGAGCATGTAGAACATCTGAGATTGGTATTGGAAATTCTGAGGGACAGGAAATTATATGCGAAGCTGTCTAAGTGTGAGTTTTGGTTGAAAGAGGTTAGCTTTCTGGGTCATGTTATTTAGGGGAATGGAATTGCCGTGGATCCGTCTAAGGTTGATGCCGTGTATGGGAGTCTCCGAAGTCAGTTACTGAGATTAGAAGTTTTCTGGGTCTGGCAGGTTACTATAGGAGGTTTATAGAAGGATTTTCGAAGTTGGCACTTCCGTTGACTCAGTTGACTTGCAAGGGTAAAGCTTTCATCTGGGATGACTGTTGTGAAGAGAGCTTCAAAGAATTGAAGGAGAGGTTGACGACGTCTCCTGTTCTGACGTTGCCTAATCCGGAAGAGTCGTTTGTGGTGTATTGTGATGCTTCCAAGATGGGGTTGGGAGGTGTGCTTATGCAGAATGGTAAGGTAGTTGCCTATGCGTCGAGACAGTTGAGGACTCATGAGAAGAACTACCCTACCCATGATTTAGAACTTGCTGCAGTTGTGTTCGCGTTGAAAATTTGGAGACATTATCTGTATGGTTCGAGGTTTGAGGTGTTCAGTGATCATAAGGGTTTGTAGTATCTGTTTGATCAGAAAGAGTTGAATATGAGACAGCGCAGATGGTTGGAGTTGCTAAAAGACTATGACTTTAGCTTGAACTATCATCCGGGAAAGGCTAATGTGGTAGCTGACGCTTTAAGTCGAAAGACGTTGCATATGTCAGCAATGATGGTTAGAGAACTCGAATTAATTGAGCAGTTCAGGGATATGAGTTTGGTTTGTGAAGTGACGCCTCAGAGTGTCAGATTGGGGATTTTGAAGATTGATAATGAATTCATGGCTAGCATTCGAGAAGCTCAGAAGTTAGATGTTAAATTAGTTGACCTGATGGTTGGGATTGATCAATCCGAGAATAAAGACTTTGAGTTGGATGCGCAGAATGTATTGAAGTACCGTGGAAGAATCTGCATTCCTGATGATGAGGAGATGAAAAGAGCAATTTTAGAAGAAGGTCATAGGAGTAAGTTGAGTATCCATCCGGGAGCTACAAAGATGTATCAGGATCTGAAGAAGATGTTTTGGTGGCCTGGTATGAAGCGTGATGTGGCGCAGTTTGTGTATTCCTGTTTGACTTGTCAAAAATCGAAGGTTGAGCATCAGAAGCCTGCTGGGTTGATGCAACCGTTGGAGATTCCGGAATGGAAGTGGGATAGTATTTCTATGGATTTCGTGATAGGGTTACCTAATACTGTGAGGGGGCACGATTCAATTTGGGTGATTGTGGATAGATTGACGAAGTCTGCTCATTTTATTCCTATCAATATCACGTATCTGGTGTCGAGATTGGCAGAGATTTATATTCAGGTGATTGTGAAGTTGCATGGTGTTCCTTTGTGCATTGTGTCTGACAGAGATCCTAGGTTCACTTCTGATTTCTGGAAGAGTTTGCAAGAAGCGTTGGGTTCTAAATTGAGGTTGAGTTCAGCTTATCATCCTCAAACTGATGGACAGACAGAGAGGACCATTCAGTCGTTGGAAGACTTGTTGAGATCTCGTGTTCTTGAGCAGGGAGGTGCGTGGGATACTCACCTTCCGTTGATCGAGTTTACTTACAACAATAGTTACCATTCTAGCATCGGGATGGCACCGCTCGAGGCATTGTATGGTCGGAGATGTAGGACTCCGTTGTGTTGGCATGAATCTGGGGAGAGTATTGTTCTTGGACCCGAGGTTGTTCGAGAGACTACTGAAAAGGTGAAATTGATTCGTGAGAAAATGAAAGAGTCGCAGAGTAGACAGAAGAGCTATCATGATAAGAGAAGGAAGGATTTAGAATTCCAAGCTGGTGATCATGTGTTTTTGAGAGTCACGCCTATGGCTGGTGTTGGGCGTGCATTGAAGACAAAGAAGTTGACTCCTCGTTTCATTGGACCGTATCAGATCACTGAGAGAATTGGTAATATTGCTTATAGGGGGGCCTTGCCGCCTAATCTTTCGAATTTGCACGATGTATTTCATGTGTCGCAACTTCGGAAGTATATTTCGGATCCATCCCATGTGATTCCGATGGATGATGTGCATGTGAGGGATAATCTCACTGTGGAGACAATGCCTGTGAGAATTGAAGATCGTGAAGTGAAGACTTTACGTGGCAAAGAGATAAACCTGGTGAAAGTGGTCTGGTTAGGAGCTGCTGGTGAAAGCATGACATGGGAGTTGGAGAGCAAGATGCGAGAGTCCTATCCGGAGCTATTTGAATCAGGTATGTTTTCGAGGACGAAAGATTCTACGTGGGGGAGGGTTGTAACACCCCGGAAATAATTTAATTAAAATAGTTGATTGAATTATTAAAATAATTTGGAGGCGGGATATAGATAAATTAAAAGGTTAATATTTTATATGCGTAGGAGGTGAAACGAGTAAAGGAGGTGGTGACGTAGAGAGCCCAGTGTTTACTGAGCCCTCAACTTGAACCCTGGGGGTTTAAGCCAAACCCTCATTCGCAGCAAGGAAAAGAAAAACGAAAGTGAGAGTGAGAGAGAGAGCACGCGGCGCAAGGAGGGAGAGAAGAGGAGGGTTTCGCGAAGAATTTCAAAAGGAGATCGTTCGTGTTGCTGTGGTTTTGTTCGTGTCTCGTTCGTCGTGTTTCGGAGCTTACGTTATTCGAGGTAAGGGTGGGCTTAACCTTGATAATGGGTTGATGATAATTATGTGTGGGTAGTCTAGGGTTTTGTTGAATTGTTCGTGTTGTTGCATATCGTGTTTTCGTTGAGATTGGTGCTTTGATGATTATTGCACGTTATTGTGATTTGTTTCGTTATTTGTTGTTGCGTGATTGTTGTATCACGATGATGGTGTTGTTATTGTTCGTGTTTTTGTTGTTGCTGTGCGTGGTTGATTGTTGTTGTCGCGTTGTCGAATTGTCGTTTTTGTTGTGGTGGTTGCGGTGTCGTTGCCGTTAGGGTTTAGTGTTTGGTAATTTAGCTATTCTGGACACAGGTTCGGTTTTTCTAAAACTGGCGCTGTTTGGTTGATCCAAAAATTATGAGGTTGGTTGTTTTTTTTTTTGACAAGAAATTTGCAATTTTGGGAAGGGACAAGAGTTGAACCCGTGACCCTGCACTTGGTAACAAGTCTTGAGGTTGGTTGTTTTTGAAAATAGACTTAACGCCGGTCGTTTTGGCACTGGTTTCGTTAAATTCGGAGTTGTATAGCTCGAGTTATAGGCGATACAAGTTAGGTTAAAATTCTGGAAACGATTTGGGTATAGATTCGGTATTTCGGTGACTGGGAACGTTGTATTGACCGAAAAATTATGTGGTTTATTTTTCTGGAAAATAGACTTAATGCTTGTTAATTTGGCACTGGTTTGGTTGCGTTTAGGGTTGTGTAGCTCGAAATATGAATTCCACAAGTTAGAGTAAGATTCTGGAAACAATCTGGACACAGGGTCAGTGTTTTGGTTACCACATTTTCAAAAGAACTCCTTTTCGAACGAATCCAATTTCTTTGAAAACTAGACAAAATTTTCCCCAGTTTATGCACAAGTTTCATGCAATTTGATTGAGTTTTGGTCACTTTGAAATTGCTTGAATTTGAAGGACAGAAACTGTCCTCTTTTGCAACTAGCCTGTGTGCTTTTCGAAAACTGTACCTATTGGACACTCTCCTTCAAAAACTGAACTTAGGGATGATAACCAGACCCATAGGGCTTTCCAACAAGTATTTATTTGTTGAAATCCGATGTCGTTTGCTATTTTAATTAATTCGCTGAAGTAGGTGCGATGTGCCTAGGCGCTGTGCGCCAGTCTTGTGCGTGGTGTGCGTGCGTTATGTCCGCGTTGTGGAGCCGTCTGGTGTTAATATTTCAGGTGCGGTGCTGGTATGCTCAGGAGAGTTTGGTGGTAGCTGTGATGCTACAACTTGGTGCTATTTTTGGTGAAATCATTTGTTTTGATTCTGGTGATATAGTATTTATTTTAAATACTTGTTATGGTGAGTTGGTGCATAATCATGGTGTCGCATTGTCATATGCATGTTTTGGTGATATAGGCTCTGCCTCTGGTGTTTATTGGTGATATGCCCGTCGTGGCTCATTTTGGTGATCGGTACCGCATGCATATGCCCACTGGAGGGGTTGCATATCATCCCATTGTCTATGAATGTTATAATTTTGGTGGTTCACTGTCAAATGGATTTTTCCTTTGGTATCTGGTGCTGTGATATGGTGTAATTGTATTGTGTTGCTGTAGTTACCTGATGCTAGCATATTTTTATCATCTGCTTATTATCTCTGTTAGACTCACCCCTTCTGCTTGGAATGTTGCCCTCATGCGGCAACGCTGCAAGTGATCGCTAGTGCTCGTGGAGGAATTGCTAGGTTTTGCTTCCTCTCTCGTTTGGGTCTGTGTCAGCTCTGATATGTAGCATCGGGGAGTCGTTAGTTATCGTTTTGAACTATTATTTTAGTTATTGGAAATTGTTTTAATTAATTTTGGAGATGTCTTTAATTGTTAATTCTGGAGATGTTTAAACTGGTTAATATTTCCGCTGCTTGGTGATTTCTTTTATATAAATTATTTTGGAGACTTTTTTTTGGAATAAATGGTGTTTTTTTTTAAAATGGTGAAAAATGTACTGCCCTTCGATGTGACTCTGATAATTGTCTATTTAATTGTAATAGTAAAAGGGGGGTGTTACAACGACCACGTCACAAAGAGAGGGGAGACACTAGTTTGGGACCATACACGAGGGAGATAGATGAGTTTCGTATTCCCCGTTCTTTGGAGAAACCCCCTCTGATCTCAAGATGTACAACGGGGTAAAAGACCCCGATGCTCACCTGAAACACTTTGATTTAATGATGAAGTACAGGGGAGCACCTGGACCCATGAAATGCAAAAAAAATTCCCTCTCCCTTAAGGGATCAGCACTGGAGTGGTTCACCGAGCTAAGGCCCAACACCATCTCGTCGTGGGAACAAATGGCCAGGGCATTCATTGCCTGTTTCACGACCTCCAGGATCAAGCCAAAATCCCAAGATGTTCTGATCGCCATCAGACAAGGACCGGACGAGTCTCTCAGCAGTTATGTAGAAAGGTTCAATCGAGAATCTGATCAGGTCAAGAACTTGGATGACAATCAAAGATTGTTCTTCTTAAGGACGGGCCTCTTGAGGGGAAGTCGTTTTGAAGTAGAAGTGGGCCTTCACATCCCCAGAGATTTAGAAACGTTCCTTAGGCGGTCACAACGGTTCAAGAATTACGAGGAGAGAACGACCGCCATCGAAGCTGCCGAAGCGGGCATGAATCAGCACTCACGACTAGAAAGAGATCAAAGGGCCAAAGAAGATTATGTTAATGCTCGATCGAGCAAAGATCACATAATCAAGAAGTTTTCTGAACGCACCAAGTTGAATACCTCGTATGCGAACATACTAGCGGAATGCGCAAATACAGAATTCAGAGATATCAAGCCACCAGAACCCCTAGTTCTTAAAGACAGGCAGCGCCCTTCCAAGAAATATTGTAGGTAACATAAAAGCAATGGACATGACACCAATAATTGTATGGGCCTAAAAGACGATGTAGAAGCGTTGATCAGAAGAGGGAAATTGGCGCAATATGTAAAGCGGACCAGGCTGGAACACGAGGGGAAAAACAGGTTGCTCATTCACCCAGAAAAGGAAAGGAACAGGCCGATGAGGCGGTCAAGGTCGTAGAGGAGGACGACGATGAAGATGATGTTGTAGACACCAGAAAGTTGAGGGGAAGACCAGTCGCCATGGTAATTTCTGGAGGAAGTCCCACAGATGCCTCGACCAACAGGTCAATCAAAAGAAGATAGGACGAGATTATGAGTATTGCATCTACGTCCACTCCAAGACCCCCTTCTCAGCGACCACAGATTTCCTTTGCAGATGAGGACCTCATCGATGGAACGCCCAATTACAAAGTACCACCGGTGATAGTCGCAGTAATGACGAACATGGAGGTTAGGAGGATATTGGTTGATCAAGGGAGCTCGACTGATATGATTTTTGAAGATTTGTTGGATGTGTTAAAGATATCAAAAGACGACCTCAGGCCATATAGAGGTACGGTGTTAACTGGATTCAATGGAGCTTCTACTACCCCTATAGGACGGATAGAGTTAATGGCGACCTTTTGGAGATGATACAGTGGAGCAACCTCTTTGTAGAACGATCAGAACAGACTTCATCGTACTACCCTACAAATCCGTTTATCAATGCATCATTGGACGGCCAACCCTTGCTCGTTTGGAGGCCGTACCATCCACTGTCCACCTGAAGATGAAGTTTTATACCAAGGATGGGGAAGTCGCCACTCTTCAAGCTGATCTGCTGTCCGCAAAGCGAGCTTTTCTTCTAGGGTTGAAAGAGGTAGCAAAAGAGATAGAAGAGGCAATGAAGGGTGGCGAAAAGGTGAACGTGGCTAATTTAGATGCCCGTTATGATCCAGATAGCGAGGAAGAAGAAGGAGACGACCTCCGGACTAAAGAGCTTAAGAAGAGGATTAAACGACCTGAACCAGGCGGAGAGTTTTGTCATGTACAACTGGGGAGCAACCCGGAAAAAACGATCAAGATAGGGAGCGAGCGATCTCCCCCCCTGAAGTTCACGATAAGCTCATCCAATGCCTAAGGGAGCATGCAGATTTATTTGCCTGGAGTGCTGCAGATATGCCCGGAATCCCACCGAAAGTGGCTTGCCATCACTTAGCGGTAGATCCAGGGGAGAAATGGGTTGTACAAAGAAGAAGATTTCAAAAAGAGGAAAAGGAACGAGCAGCATCTAAAGTTGTTGAAGACCTGCTCGAGGCAGGGTTCATTAAGGAAATAAAATATACAACGTGGCTCTCCAATGTTTTCTTAGTCGAAAACGGCAAACGGCAAATGGAGGATGTGCGTAGACTACACCGATCTCAACCGAGCATGTCCGAAAGACGTTTTCCCCGTTCCAAGTGTTGATCGTCTGGTCGACAGTGCCAGCGGGTACAAGATTTTGTCCTTTCTGGACGCATACTCTGGGTATAACCAAATTGCCATGTATCCTCTCGATCAGGAAAAAACAGCATTCATGACGGACAGAGGCAACTTCTGTTACCAAGTCATGCCTTTCGGGATGAAGAACGCGGGGGCGACCTATCAACGTATGATGAACCATGTTTTTCAGAATCAGATAGGAAAAATGGTGGAAGTCTACCTAGACGACATGATCATCAAAAGCAAACAAGACCCTGCCCATGTTGATGACCTAAGATAGGTGTTCACGGAGGCTAGAAGAAACTCATTTAGATTCAACCCAGAAAAGTGCACCTTTGGGGTAAGGGCGGGCAAGTTCCTAGGATTTTATCTCACAGAAAGGGGAATAGAAGCTAATCCAGATAAGTGCCGAGCAGTGACGGAGATGAGGCCGCCAACGACCAAGAAGGAAATACAGAAGCTCAATGGCATGGTGGCCGCCCTCTCTCGTTTCATCTCAAAAGCAGCAAACAAATCCTTACCATTGTTCAAGTTATTAAAGAAGGAGACCGCATTTGAGGGACGCCCGAGTGCGACCAAGCACAAATCTTGGCCGATTTCATCGCAGAGATGACTCCAGGGTCAGAGAGCCCAGTCCACGGTACATGGACTTTGCATGTTGTTGGATCTTCCAACGGTAAAGGCAGTGGAGCGGGCTTGATACTTGAGAACGAGGATGGGACGACCATCGAGGTCTCATTAGCTTTTTCATTTCCAACTTCAAACAATCAGGCTGAATATGAAGCATGTGTAGCTGGATTGTTGCTCGCCCTAGAATTCAATGTGAAAAGGGTAGAACTACGATCAGACTCTTTGTTGGCGGTCTCCCAAATCAAAGACGTTTTCCTCGCCAAGGATGAGATACTCCAAAGATACTTAACAAGGGTCAGAGAATTAATGCAGAAATTTGAGTACGCTGAAGTCAAGCACGTTCCTAGGACAGAAAACACTAGGGCGGACAAACTATCCAAACTTGCAAGTACCAAGAACCCTGGCAACCACAGAAGTGTGATACAAAAGGTACTGTCACAACCAAGTGTGAGGCTAAAGACCGTCCTGGGAGCGGACGTATGCGAGATTGATTCAACACCATCCTGGATTGACCCCATCTTTAAGTACATAAAGGACGGGGAAGAGCCTGGGGATCCCAAAGAAGCAGCGCTCGTTCGTAAACTAGCAACGTCCTACTCGATAGTTAACGAGCAGCTCAATAGAAGAGGCTTCACAATGCCTTTGCTCAAATGTCTCCTCCCAGCAGAAGCGAGCTATGTGTTAAAAGAAATTCATGAGGGCATCTGTGGTAACCATACGGGCTCACGAGTGTTGGCTAAAAAGGCCTTGAAGGCGGGCTACTACTGGCCCACCATGCAGGCAGATGCAAAGGATTTAGTCAAGAAGTGTGATAAGTGTTAGAGACACGCAGATGTTCATATTGCTCCTCCAACGGAGCTCAACAGCAGATGTTCATATTGCCCCTTGGCCATTCGCATGGTGGGGAATAGATTTGTTGGGACCATTCACCCTTGCCCCTGGTCAGCTCAAATTTCTGATCGTAGCTGTTGATTATTTCACTAAGTGGATTGAGGCTGAGCCATTGGCCACAATCACCTCAAGAAACTGCCTCAAGTTCGTCAAAAGGAATATCCTAGTACGGTTTGGAATACCGAAAGTGACCGTGTCAGATAACGGCACACAGTTCACTAATAAGAATTTCCAAGAGACACTGGTCGAGTTAGGGGTGAAACAGCGTTTCACTTCCGTAGAACACCCGCAAACGAACGGACAAGCTGAGGCGGCCAACAGAGTCATCTTGAGAGGATTGAAAAGAAGGTTGGACGAGGCAAAGGGGAAATGGGCCGAGGAGCTTCCCTCAGTATTATGGGCATATAGAACCACCCCACACTCAACGACTGGAGAATCCCGCTTCAGAATGGTTTATGGCACGGACGCACTAATTCCTGTGGAAATGGGAGAATTGAACTGGAGGACAACTAATCCTAAGCAGCCGTCTGAGAACGAGCAAGCCACCAGGGAAGAACTCGACCTAGTAAAGGAACTTCGAAGCAAGGCGGCTCTGCGAGAAGCATTAGTCAAGCAAAGTGTGGCAACAAGGCACAACGCCAAGGTCGTCCCAAGAGCCTTCGAAATAGGACAACTTGTACTACGAAAGGCAGATATCGGCCAGAGGAATGCCGGCCAGGGCAAGCTCGCCTCTAATTGGGAAGGACCCTACAAAATAGCTGCGAAGACGAACAATGGGGCATACATCCTCTAGACTATGAGTGGGGGGACGATCTCAAATACTTGGAATGCTATGAATCTTAGGAGATATTTCACTTGATGTCTTGTAATTATGAAAGAATATCATGTTACTACTTGAATGATAAATGAAAATCAAAACGGGCGGGACACTCTTTTTCCCCACGGGGTTTTTTATTGAGACCCGCTCGTCCGTCAATAAAATGACGAGGAATTTCTTAGATTGTTGTTGATTTATTTCGAGTTGTTGATCGATCCAATAACAAACGACCTCTCAAGCGAGTTAAGTTCAAACCGAGTTTGATAAACTGCTGAGAGGAATTAAATTTAAACGAGCTTGAGAATAAAAAGCAAAGCGACCAAAGACTAGGTCGCACCCCTATAAACGAGCTAAATCTAAAGTAGAAACTTGGTAAGCTGTTTATAGGCAATCATGTCAAGGTTAGCCCGTGTTGCGCATTCACGATTAAAGTAAGAATAAAGCAAATGTTAACTTAGAAAAGTTTAACAAAAAACAAATGGAGGATCAAAATGAAAACGAGCAAAATTCCATACATGATGTTACCCGGAGAAGGCCGGGCTCCATAAGAGTAAATGTTACAAAACAAGGGCGACCAAAAGGTCCCCATACAAGCAGCAAAGACATTCAAAGAAATACAAAAGTACAAAAACCAGTCACTCTGGGCGACTGTAGACAACGACCTCCTCTCGTACAACATTTCCCTCTTCATCCTTTTCTTCATGGCGAAAGATCCGTCCGTTCCTTAAGAAATGATCATTGTTCACGATCTCAGGGTTGATCTCCAGTGTGGGATGACAATACTGGATTTGAGCAACGGCCTCGTCAAAACGCTCCTTGGCGAATGAGAGAGTCAAATCCTCCAAAGTCTCTAGCTCAGCCACAGCTTTATCCCGCTCCCACTCCATATTCTTCAGGTTTTCCTTTAAGCCGTCCACCTGTTCCTCCAGTCGTTTAACCTTAGCAGATTGCTCAGTCAAATTGGCAGTTTCGGTGGCCAGTTTGGTCTCAACATCAGCTTTGGCTTTTATGGCCGCATCACGTTCAGAAGTGACCGTGCCAAGTGCATCCTTGGTGGGTTGGAGGGCGACCTCAGCTTCCTTAAGTTTTTCCTTGGTGGTTTCCAATTCTGCCCGCAGTTTTGAGATACGACCAAGAGCACATTTATACTTGTCAGTTTTATCTAAGAGGTCACGCTCCAACCACAAAATTACGGTGAACAAGACGCATACCTACTTGACGTTGAGCTTCCTCGGCCTTGAAACGAGCAAGTTTCGAAGAAGCGGCCTTGGCGACCTCAGCCGTAAAAAGTAAGGGATCCTCGTAGAGACGAACAAAATCTGTTTCACTAAGGTCGTCCAAGTCAAGGGACGACCCCTTGGGAGCCTCTCCGTTTCTTTTGGAAATTGGAGGATCTAGATCGATCTGCACAGAACTGGTCCCAATGGAATCTTGTGGCCGCTCCTTTTTCTTTGATCCCAAGCCCGTTCCACAGTTAGGGGCGGGGGAGTTTTGACCGTTTTCTACATGGATGGTATGAGAAGGGGAAGGAGCAAAAGAAACCTTCTTAATTTTTCTAGCCTTGGACTTCTTCAACAGACCCTCAAAGCCAACGCCTGACATTTCAGCTGCAAACAGACGAGAAACGGTTAGAACCAAAAAGAGAAGAACGACCGAAATAAACGGACAAAGAAAGAAAATCACACCAAGTTTATGTTGTGCATGCTCTACAGTCTTAACACAAGCAAATTTATTACAAGGAAGAATTCCTCCAAGCATCCAAGTGACCAAGGTCTCCAACATCCTAATACTTTCAAGGTCGTACTCGCCAAGCTTCCTTTGATGCCTATAATGAATGGTTTCGCGATCATAATGAGAATGAGCCCAGCTTAGGGGAAACTTCATAGAAGCAATGTGTCCTTGATTGTCCAAAGTCCCAACCATCTCACAAGCTTGAATGTTAACTGGAACGACCCAAAGAAAGGCGTGCCTCCAAGTCTTGGCAGATTCGCAGAAAGGCTTGAACAACTTGATGATGCCTTTACGACTCTTTAGTGAGACTTGCTCCCAAAGCCTGGGCTCGCTCTTCACCTCCACGGTGCGACTGACATCGAACAAGGTAAAAAAGAGACGGCAGTTTATATCTCGGTCAAGAGCGGCCATCACCGCCTCAAAAGACTTAATGAGCGCCCAAGCGTTGAAGTGGAGTTGAGAAGGGGCGACTCCAAGAGTCCTCAGAACGCGCCTTTGGAAGAAAGTAAAGGGAGGATGCACTCTTAAGTCTCGGAGAGTGTTAGTATACATGATGAACTTCAAAGTCGTAGGAATAGAAGCCGCGTGCACTTCGGGCGGAACACCTTCGGCCCTCCACTCTTGATCGCCGTAACCGATCAACTTCTCAAAATAGGGCAACGTTGCGTCACCAGGGGGAAAACTGAAGATTGCCCAAGAATGGCAGAAGAAATCCAAGAGCGGTCATTGTAACACCCCCCTTTTACTATTAGAATTAAATAGACAATTATCAGAGTCACCTCGAAGGGCGCTACATTTTTCACCATTTTAAAAAAAACACCATTTATTCCAAAAAAAAAGTCTCCAAAATAATTTATATAAAAGAAATCACCAAGCAGCGGAAATATTAACCAGTTTAAAAATCTCCAGAACTAACAATTAAAGACATCTCCAAAATTAATTAAAACAATTTCCAATAACTAAAATAATAGTTCAAAACGATAACTAACGACTCCCCGGTGCTACATATCAGAGCTGACACAGACCCAAACGAGAGAGGAAGCAAAACCTAGCAATTCCTCCACGAGCACTAGCGATCACCTGCAGCGTTGCCGCATGAGAGCAACATTCCAAGCAGAAGGGGTGAGTCTAACAGAGATAATAAGCAGATGATAAAAATATGCTAGCATCAGGTAACTACAGCAACACAATACAATTACACCATATCACAGCACCAGATACCAAAGGAAAAATCCATTTGACAGTGAACCACCAAAATTATAACATTCATAGACAATGGGATGATATGCAACCCCTCCAGTGGGCATATGCATGCGGTACCGATCACCAAAATTAGCCACGACGGGCATATCACCAATAAACACCAGAGGCAGAGCCTATATCACCAAAACATGCATATGACAATGCGACACCATGATTATGCACCAACTCACCATAACAAGTATTTAAAATAAATACTATATCACCAGAATCAAAATAAATGATTTCACCAAAAATAGCACCAAGTTGTAGCATCACAGCTACCACCAAACTCTCCTGAGCATACCAGCACCGCACCTGAAATATTAACACCAGACGGCTCCACAACGCGGACATAACGCACGCACACCACGCACAAGACTGGCGCACAGCGCTAGGCACATCGCACCTACTTCAGCGAATTAATTAAAATAGCAAACGACATCGGATTTCAACAAATAAATACTTGTTGGAAAGCCCTATGGGTCTGGTTATCATCCCTAAGTTCAGTTTTTGAAGGAGAGTGTCCAATAGGTACAGTTTTCGAAAAGCACACAGGCTAGTTGCAAGAGAGGACAGTTTCTGTCCTTCAAATTCAAGCAATTCCAAAGTGACCAAAACTCAATCAAATTGCATGAAACTTGTGCATAAACTGGGGCAAATTTTGTCTAGTTTTCAAAGAAATTGGATTCGTTCGAAAAGGAGTTCTTTTGAAAACGTGGTAACCAAAACACTGACCCTGTGTCCAGATTGTTTCCAGAATCTTACTCTAACTTGTGGAATTCATATCTCGAGCTACACAACTCTAAACGCAACCAAACCAGTCCCAAATTAACAAGCATTAAGTCTATTTTCCAGAAAAATAAACCACATAATTTTTCAGTCAATACAACGTTCCCAGTCACCGAAATACCGAATCTATACCCAAATCGTTTCCAGAATTTTAACCAAACTTGTATCGCCTATAACTCGAGCTATACAACTCCGAATTTAACGAAACCAGTGCCAAAACGACCGGCGTTAAGTCTATTTTCAAAAACAATCAACTTCATAATTTTTGGATCAACCAAACAGCGCCAGTTTTAGAAAAACCGAACCTGTGTCCAGAATCGCTAAATTGCCAAACACCAAACCCTAACGGCAACGACACCGCAACCACGACAACAAAAACGACAATTCGACAACGCGACAACAACAATCAACCACACACAGCAACAAAAAAAACACGAACAATAACAACACCATCATCGTGATACAACAATCACGCAATCAACAAATAACGAAACAAATCACAATAACGTGCAATAATCATCAAAGCACCAATCTCAACGAAAACACGATATGGAACAACACAAACAATTCAACAAAACCCTAGACTACCCACACATAATTATCATCAACCCATTATCAAGGTTAAGCCCACCCTTACCTCGAATAACGTAAGCTCCGGAACACGACGAACGAGACACGAACAAAACCACAGCAACACGAACGATCTCCTTTTGAAATTCTTCGCGAAACCCTCCTCTTCTCTCCCTCTTTGTGCCGCGTGCTCTCTCTCTCACTCTCACTTTCGTTTTTCTTTTGCTTGCTGCGAATGAGGGTTTGGCTTAAACCCCCAGGGTTTAAGTTGAGGGCTCAGTAAACACTGGGCTCTCTACGTCACCACCTCCTTTACTCGTTTCACCTCCTACGCATATAAAATATTAACCTTTTAATTTCTATATCCCGCCTCCAAATTATTTTAATAATTCAATCAACTATTTTAATTAAATTATTTCCGGGGTGTTACAGTCATCATCAAGCCTGCCCTTCCAGTCGTGCTCTTCGGGCAGAACCTCATTAGTCGGGACAGGGGGAGGTGCGGGGTTCACGTACCTCTCATTTCACTGTGGCAAATTAGCTTGAGGAGATTGGACGGCCTCAGAGGTATTAGATGAAGAGGAGCGACCAGAAGAAGATGAGGTGGAAAGATCAGTTGAGGAAGAAAAAGTCTCAGAAGAAGGAAGCTCGCTCATTTTGGTGTCTCCAGATCGAGCAGCACGCTCGGCCAAACTAACAGAAGGGCGACCAGAAATCCTAGCCGTCTTTTTTGTTCGCGCCAGTACCCTACCCTGCAAGGAGAGGGAAAGTCAGGATCACCTTGAATGATGATTCGCAGAAGGGGGCGACAAGGTCGACCCCGGGCCTGACACCCCCTCCCCGCTCCACACTAATGAAAATAGAAATTCGAGCAAACGATGATCTAAAAAAGAAAATTCATACCTGGAGTGGGAGAAAAGTTCAGTCTCAAAGTGGTGTGCTCCTTGATGAATAATATCAAACGCCCAGAAGAATGAAACCGTCTAAGAGGAAGCTCGTGCACGGGTAAACACCTGGCCAGAATCGCTGCAAATTTTGATCGCCGCGGGAGGAAATTATGCTCGCTTTCGGAGTTTGAAGAGAGGAAAGTGAGGAATGAGTAGAAAAGGGGGCAACGTATTTATAAGGCCCAAGGTGCAGGCAGGCAGAGCGACGTGACCTTTCACTTGTACACGCCTTGGAAACTGAACCGTCATCATAACCAAGCGCCGCCATTTTCAAACTTCGAGGCATCATTAATGACTGTCTAGAAAATGAGAAACGTCACCTCATGTCAGCTGCCACATGTCATGTGGCTGAAGTAGAATTCATGACACGCACGACCAATAGACCCAGATATCAAACCTGCACCTGTCCCAAGAACGACCTTGACTTGGGGGCAACTGTTCTAGAGTGGGCCGAAGCCCAACCCAGTGCAGAGCTGAAGAACGACCCATTAAGAATGAGCCAAAAGAGCAAGGAGCCAGATCCACGGTTCCGATGGATCCGTACAATAATCGAACGGCCACGAGCGATCCACTAGCACTATATAAGCATTAATTGCGTCAGTTGTCAGGTACACACTATTCACTAGTATTGTTACTCTGCTCGTTCGCTCCTGACTTGGGCGTTGAAGTGTAATTGCAGGTACACACGCCCTCTTTCCCTGGTGTGGAGCACGACCGGCAGAATAAGCAGATAAGGTTTGGTACCCTGAGAGCTATTCATTCCACGAGCTCAGGTACAGATCAACCTTTAATCCAATTAACTACAAAGGAAGTGACATCAATGTGCAATATCATTCTACAAGTTACTAGGAGATCCATGGTTGTCATGTCTGTCACTACATGACCGTTGAAGGTTACTTAAATGACACCTAGAACTCAACCTTAGAAAGTGGTGCATGGGGTGAGAAAGAGCGTCCAAACCATATAAAAAACATAAGCCCAAAACTAAAACAGCAAAACCTACCCATTCCATCAAACAATGTCAAATAGTCAACCCCTAAAGTGTGACAAACACAACATGTCCATATTGCAACATGTCACAAAGTGAAGCCATGGAAGGCTCGTATGTAAAAAGTGATGAGATCATATCACACAACAAACATCAAAATAGTATATGCAACGAAAATAATCTAAATACTCAGTTAATCATCATCTCAGACCATCATCCTCAATCTAGCTTACGCACAACGTTGAGGCAATCCTACCCACTACTCCAACAATAAATTTGGATCCATCTAACTTCGGGTAAGAGGATGCACATTACCTCACACCTGGGAGATTGATAGAGTCTAGTCAGGGTACCCAGTGTTTTGTGGAACGCTCAAGCGGTGCCCCGCTTAAGAACCACCACTGGGCCAACCTGCAAGGCCGGGTCTTGGCTGTCTCAATTGATACTCTCATAATCATTTGTTTACGACCCTACCTATCATCATCACTGTCCTTTGAGGTATGGGTCTTCCATAATGTGACGAGTCTTTGCACCTACTGCAACAAGGTTCCTGTTATAAATTTCAACTACTAAGGTACGACTCGCCCATACTGCGACAATGTTCTTCTAAAAAATATGGATCACGAAGATACAACTCGCCCATAGTGCAACAAGTTCTTGCCCACCAGACCCTCTACCCCATTTTCCCAAACTTTCTATATTGCCTTTTAAGATTTTTTTACCAACAAAACTCTCCTCCACAAAATTCTGTTTTTTTCACATATGGAAATTTTTTCCTTTTTTCCAAGTATATTATGTTTGTAAAATATCTACAAAAATGATATTTGATTTTTTTTAGTATATTAACAATTTCTGGATCATCAAATTTCATTCTCCGGTACATATTTTACAAACTACATATACAGGAAATAACAAGTATATGATTTTTCCAAAGTTGTTAATTTAGGAATTATTATAACGTACTTGGAAAGGGAGTCATGCACCCAAGTCAAAGGCCGTCATGTTGTATCCTTCTAAGGGTGTGTTTGTTTGAAGTTAAAGAGGGAAGAGGGAGTATTGGAAGAAAGAGTGATTTTGACATATTTGGTTAAGGAGACAAATAGGAAAGAGAGAGCAAGGGATGATTAGTTTAGTGATTTTTGTAATCTCTCCACAGGTGGAGAGAAAGGACTCTTAAATTTTACTTTCACCATTTTGTCCTCGGCTAAATTACTTTTACCATGAAAAACAATTATTAAAATTTATAGGATGTGACACTTTATAAATTTAAATTAAATAGCTCAAATAAATATTAAACTAATTAAGTTATATGATTAGAATAATTATTTATCTAGTTTAATTAAATAATTATAATAAATACTATTTGTCAAAAAAATACTAAGTGGATTAAATTTAAAAATCAAATCAAACACATAAGGGTGTTTTGTCGTTTTAAAACTAGTATTCTTTCTCTCTTCTGTATTTTCCTCCAACCAAACCAAGAGGCACAACCCTTGCTTCCCTATGTCTCTCCTCTTTCCCTTAAACCAAACAACCCCCCTAATCTACTCTATTTCTCACCTCTTTCCCTCTTCCCTCACTCTCTAGTCCCTCTCTCTCTCAGTCCAAACACACCCTAAATGTTGGAGTCAGGTTTCCTTATTGGGATTTGGTACAAAAATGTGCCACGTCATTGGAGGATTGCGATGTTGGTAACAAAATTAAAAGACACCGTGAGGATATATATATATATATATATATATATATATATATATATATATATATATATATATATAATGAGGTACCGTGAGGAGCTCATTGAGATTATCATAATCTCACTCTTTATATTGTGGTTTTCATGTGAAAACTATTGAAGGCAAAAGAAAGGAAAAGACACCCTAATATTGTTGAGGATTCGTGTTACATTCAAGAACTTGTTCTTGACTTATCTTGTTGAGAATTATGTATGGAGATATATACTTAACCATGTAAATGGTGTAGATTAATTGTTGTATTGGATGTGGTTTGGGCCTAACTCAACCCCACAAAACCAGCTTCTAATGTGAGGGTTGCCTCTTCATTATAAACTCTCTTGAGACCTTATTACTAGTCGATGTGGGAATTGGGATTTTCCTCAATAGTACGCACATCTTGTTTTGGATGGTGTTAATTTTTGAATCGACTCTTTTGTTATCTTTAAACCGTCTAATGGTTTATAGGGTTGAATACTACGAATTATATATATATATATATATATCATAATCATATCATCATAAGTAATTACAATCAAAAGATTGTCCAAATAAGCGTCCACCTCAGTCTAATGAAAAAAGCCACGCACTTCCTTAAAAAAATACGTGGCAATACACGCGTACAGGCTAATAAAAATCATGGAGTGCCGAAGAAATTTGTAAAAAACGGACATTAATTAACGTATTAAATAGTGCATGTAAATCAAAAAAACGGACATTAATTAACATATTAAATAGCACATGGAGTGCTGAAGAAGTTTCTAAAAAAACTACCTAAAAAACATCTACAGCTATTTTTTTTTTCCTTCCCATTAATTCGTTGACTAAGCAATGACAAAGGAACATAGGTATAACCTTCCACTCCTCCTAAACTGCTGCTTACATTTTTTATTTTAGGCAACGTAATTTAATTTCATCAATTGGCTTGCTCTCTACATATTTCGATGGCAATTAACTACATTGGTCAACCATTACAATTCTAATTTATAGGCTCAATTATTACAACCATTTTGAATTAGGATCTGGCATTCGTAGGGAACTTTCGTGAATATGCACGATGGTTCATTATTTTTATTTTTATCTTAGAATAATGCAATTTCCTTACGTGAAACAGGCTAAGGATGTGGAGACGGCCGATGCTCTGAAAAGAAAGCTATTGTTTTCTAATTTACTCTCTTCTTTTCGTTCTAGCGACTAAGATTTTCTTGATCATCTTTATGTATGACTTTATTCTTTAAACGACGCAGTTTAATACCCCAGCCACCCCAAAAAATCAGTTATTTGTTCATGACAAATATGTATCAGCCCATCCAATTCACTAGATATAGCTGATGTTAATGGAGACTTCAAGAATCAGTTATCTGTTCATGAAAGAGTTCAGATACATAGTAAAGATGAAATCCAATCCCCTGAACCCGCCTTTAAATTTTGATAACAATTTTCTGATTTCTTATATGGGTTAACTTCACCTTTTATATAAAGATAATACAATGGCCATTTAAAAAGGTGTGTCGCTGGATGGGATTAACACTGAAATGATCTTATAGTTGTAAAGTTGCAGGGGTTGGCAATTTAATTTTCAATTCTTGAGTTGGATTTATAAAAGTTAAGAATTCATTTTTTTTACTTGTTTATTTTCAATTCATGTATGTTCTTTCTAGATCTTTTCTAATCATGTGTGCATCAATGAGTGTTTTTAACAGGTAATGATATTTGGGTCTCGGTTCTTTTCTTTTTGGCCACCCCTTTTTCTTTCAAATAAAGTTCAAATCTTTGAGGAAGAATATTGGAAGTCTTAGTCACATGCTCTAAGGGTTTGCCCTTTATTATATCTGGATTGTTATTTTCATAATTAGAAAAGGACATTAGTATGGAATTCCAGCCCTTCATTTTGTGTATTTTCTTGAGTCCGTTTGAAAGATTCTTTCAACATGTTATAAATTCCCTTCTTTGTTGGTGACGTTGTCGTCTTTGGCAATTAGACCTTTGTCCATATGTGTGGATGATCAATTTCCAAACTTCTTCTACTCATTAATTACACCATTCAAATGTTTTATTCTATTCCTGAAATATGCTAGGTTGTTAAAAATTCAGAGTATAACAAGGTTCATGATGAAATGCTTGAAGATGATATCGAATTGAAGGAAGAATATGTAAAAGATGTAGAGAAGCTAGAAGAAGAGGCAGGTTTGAAAGTGTCAAGAGACAAGGAGTTGAACTTGAACACAGTAAAGGACGTAGAGGAACTGGAGCCATATAATAAAATAGAATACCGAGTGTCAAGAGATCCGGAATCGATCATAGTAAAGAATGCATGGAAACTGAAACCAGGAAAAGAAGCAGAGTTAAAGGCATCAAAATATTTGAATTTAAACACATTATATAATGCAGTGGAATTCAAGCCAGAAAAGCAAAGACATAAAAGTTTCCAAATTAAAGAAAATGAAAATATATTGAATATAAAATAGTGGTGAGTCTTTTACCAGCAATTTCCTAAAAATTTGGTGCCAGTCTGTTTTTTTTTTATTAGTGAGCGATGAACATAATTGTAATTGTTGTTTTAATTGTAATTGTGATTGCAGGTTATGGGAGTTGACTTGGGGAATCTTTTAGGAACAAGTTCGCAAGCACAATATTATGCTTCATATTGAGGCTGCAATTTTTACGGGAATAAAATGTTTCTGACATTCAACATAATCTGGGATCTTAATGTGGATCCACAAGTGATTTCTTCGCAAGCACCAATGATTGAGCTTCTTTCTTATGGTGTAATTTGCCGGTCTTGCTATTTCCCTTTCCAACCACAAATGACTACCCCCTCCGTATCAAAATAATGGTCACTTTAGCAAAAAAAAATTGTTCCAAAATGAATGTCGTTTTTGATTTCCAATGCAATATTAATTAATTCTTTCCAATTGTACCCTTTATATACACTACTTTCAAAATACGACTTCTACTTTGCATTAATGATAGTGGAAAAAACACCAATAGGTGATAAGGATAATTTGGTAAAATATATTTTCTCTTTCTTCTAATCATTGCATTTCTTAATAATTTGGTAAAAACCTTAAACGACTATTATTTTGATACGGAGGGAGTATATGTTAGTAATTAATGTTTTTTTTTATACAAAGTATTTAATGTCTTTGATTTTGTACAAATTAAACATGAATATGGAAACCCCAATCCAATAATTGATGAATATTACCATGATCGATTCCGGATCTTTTGACACTCAGTACTCTATTTTATTATACGTGTTTCAATCAAAAGTATGTGGGCGAATCAAATCTTACTTTTTACAACAAATTAACATTATATTTGTTTTAATTATCAGATTTCACATCCCTATGCTCCGGATGATAATTGGTTTCGAACATATCTTTTTAAGCTTGATTGCATCAACCATGTTACAATCAATGGTCAAATTGGGCAATGTGTTTCCAAAATATGCATGGTGAAGGACATTGTTGATCAGTTTGTGCTGTACCAAATGGATGAGGCCCCAATGTTGCATAGAAACTGTTTTGAGGCACTTGACCGCACGTTAAAGGATATCATGTCAGCCGTAGATCGCGCTAACATGTACAAACCATTTAGTGGTAAGACAGTTGTTCTCGGTGGTGATTTCAGACAAATACTCCCAGTCATACGAAAAGGTTCCAGACAATAAGTACTTGTTGCTTCAATTAATTCATCATCTATAGGATCAAGTTGTAGAGTTCTGAAGCTCACTGTCAACATGTGGCTTGGTAGTTCCAATGTAGAGGCTGAGAGAGATGAAATAAAGGAATTTGCAGATTGGTTGCTTAAGATTGGTGATGCACATTCACAATCAAACGAGTACGGAGAGTCTGATGTTGAAATTCCTGAAGATTTATTAATTTTGGATTCAACCAACCCTCTTCAATCTTTGATAGACTTTGCTTATCCACATCTCATATAGATAACATTAACACTGATCACTTATTTTTTTGAAGAGAGGGTTATTCTAGCTCCAACCCTTGAGTTTGTTGAGAATGTTAATGATTATATTTTGGATCAAATTCCAGGTGAAGTAGTTGAGTACCTAAGCTCGGATACTGTATGTCAATCAGATGAGGACAGCGAGGTACAAAGTGAATGGTTCACGCCAGAATTTCTGAATGATGTTAAGTGTTCCAGTATTCCGAATCATAGGTTGATATTGAAAGAGGTGCACCTATTATGCTAATGAGGTGTGTTGCGATGAGAAGAATCAACAATTTGTTTCTGCAATTGGAGAGTGAGACCAATGGGGTGTGTTGGGATGAGAAGAGGGTTAGGAATGTGAGATGCAAGCCGTCGATAATTTAGGGTTTCTATTTGGTAAGTTAAGTTCAACTTACATGTAAATTCCGAAAATAACCCTAAACTTCCTATATAATCCTGTGTATGCCCCTGTTCGGAATTCCCTTTTTTTTTCAGCAATGAATGGTTTATATTATATTGGTTAAAAATGGAAAATATAATAAGTTTTAAAAATCTTAAATATAATAAGAAACTCAATATATGTTTTATAGATTGATTAAGAAACTCAATATGAAAAAACTAATAATTCTTAAAAATCTAATTTGAATCTTTTATTAATTAGCATTACTGTTATAACTATTAGTAATCAATAGTAATTGCAATCACTACCGCGTTAACGAAATATAGGTGAATAATTCTACAATATCTAATTTGAAACTATTTTAACATTGATTTGTTGATATAATTATTGTTATCCATTATCGTCGATAAAATACTAATTTTAAGGCAATGTAACATAAAATCTTTTACATTATAATTAAAAAAAAAGGATCTAAGATAGTGTGTGATTTTTGTTATTTCGGATTTTTTAATCATAAATGACTTTATTTTTATTAAATTCAAAATGGAATTAAATATACACAAATATGCTCGGAATTGGTCCATAATTTTATAGTTATCATTAAACCGGGGTTAAATAACGCAGTTTGAGTCACGCAAATAACAACATAAGTATTTTAATGTCTTGAAACAAAATAAAAAAAAGAAAACTACTAAATACCAAAAATAATTCACACGTACACCAATTTTTGTTGCTAATATTTTATTTTATTTGTTACAACAAATATAATAAATTAAGTTCAAAGAATATGTATACCCGTGCTGGCACGGGTGATACATACTAGTATACAATATTTAGTGAGTTGATTTTGGGGGATTTTAGTCCATTTAAGCATCAAAATTTATGACAGGGTAGCTCTGATTTTATAAACGGTTAATGTACTGGCTTTTATTGATGAATAAAATTTAGGATGTTACACTCCAGGACCAACCATTGATATTAACATTATTCTTAACAAAACAAAAATAAAAATACTCTAACAAAATAAAAATAAAAATGATACGTTGTACCAAAAAAAAAGTAATAAAGCAGTTTTTGTAACCATAAATAAACTCATAATAAACATTACCATAATTTTGAACCAGGACACACAATTACTGAAACCTTGATCACTTTAATCCATGCATAAGTTGACTTTTCTACAATTGGTTCTGACCTCTCCAAATTTCCCAGTAAGAGGCTTTATGTTACCCATCTTTATCATGGAAGCTTTAAAATCTCTTGCAAAAATAGATGGGTTTCTACTATAGAGCTTCACCAATGTGTCACTTTCATTACCATCTCCATTGAATAGCTCTTGATCAGAATGGAGGAGACCCCTCTTATTAAGCAAAATTTTGTAGTATGAATTGTCAAATCTTTCAGGAGAGACATCATCCAATGGTTCCATAATGTTATCTCCACGACACCTCTCTTTTAAGGTAATTGCAAACATGGGATCTATGTTGGTGTCCTTGTAGATCCTATTCTCAAATTTTGAACAATTAGCAAGTCCAATAGTGTGAGCACCAGAGAGTGCTACAAGATCTTTAAGGTTTAGTCCTTGAGACTTAAAATTAGAAAGGTGGGAGAAATTGAAATTTTCCGAAGGAAGACTGGAGTTTGCAACTTCCTTTCTAGCAGTTCTGACATCTCTTCTTCCTAGTAACACTTTGTACCAATAGAGTGGACCTCCCATCTATGTAACAAAAGAAAATGCATACTCTGTTAGTTAGGGTTGAGTAAAAACCTAATTTGGTCCCTAAAATTGTAAGACCGGACAATTTAGTCCTTCATATTACCAATATTCCAAAATTGCCCCTGAATTTTAAAATGAAAATCAAGTTTATCCCTCTGTGTGAATCTATTAGCAAATGTATATCTGACATTATTCACTTAATATCAAATGCATCTCTGACATTACCAACTGAATGTCATTGTAGTCTTTGTGATTACTAATGAAGAGATGAACCTGATTAACTTTTTGCAATTATAGAAATTATTTTGGAATATAGGTAATGTGGAGGACTAAGATGATAAGGTTCAACAATTTCAGAACCAAATCGATATTTACTCAATTAGTTTTATATGTTAGACATAATTAATTGATTGTATATATCTAAGGTTGTGGTTAGGAAAGCGAGTGGAGGGTTTTTTTCTACTGTTATTAGCAATTAGCAATAGTTTTAGAAAAATTATTCTCCATATGAGTGTTTGGATTAGGTATTTTTAGGAGGTAATGTAATTTTTGAGGGGAATTGGAATATTTTAGTTCAAAATTTTGAACTAAAATGTTTCAAATCCCTCCAAAAATTACATTACCCCCTAAAAATACTTCATCCAAACATAGGGTAAAGAAATTTTGCGATATGTCTGATAGCAGGTTAGTGTTGACAAAACTGTTGAGGCAAAATCCCCTAGAACAGTTTTGATGAAAACAAATCATTTTGACAAGTAGTTAAGTTATCTGATCCATTGTGGATCTAATGTGTATTCTTGAGGGATCATAAGAACATGGCATAATCACTCTCATCTCAAGAAGATATCTGCTGAGTAAGAGCATTATCCTAAAGAAAGGCTATAAGGACTCAACTAATTACATATTTAGTGAAGAGATGACATCTATGCATATCGAGAAGATCTTCACAAGAAAAAGCCTACTATGCATCAAGAAGACATAGTCCTATGTTTTAATCAAGTATGAATTATGATCAACAAGAAGATTATTCAAAGGGATCAAATGCTACTCAAGAAAAAAGAAGATATGTTCTTCAACATTCTACAACCATTTCATAGATGACTATGAAACTCAAATGAGAAAAGCAAATGAACATTATTAGGTACCATTAAGCTGAGAAACCTCGTTCAATAAGAAGACAACCATCAGAAGCTCGCAAATTTCATTCAAAAGGATCCTCTCGCAAATCTCATTCAAAAGGAAAATGAGAAAAGCAAATGAACATTATTAGGTACCATTAAGCTGAGAAACCTCGTTCAATAAGAAGACAACCATCAGAAGCTCGCAAATCTCATTCAAAAGGATCCTCTCGCAAATCTCATTCAAAAGGATCCTCCTGTGACAAAGAAGAAGAAGAAGAAGAAGAAGAAGAAGAAGAAGAAGAAGAAGAAGAAGCAGAAGGAGGAGAAGGAGAAGGAGGAGAAGGAGAAGGAGAAGAAGGAGAAGGAGAAGAAGGAGAAGCAGAAGAAGGAGAAGCAGAAGAAGAAGAAGCAGAAGAAGAAGAAGCAGAAGAAGAAGAAGCAGAAGCAGCAGAAGGAGCAGAAGGAGCAGAAGAAGAAGAAGAAGAAGAAGAAGAAGAAGAAGAAGAAGAAGAAGAAGAAGAAGAAGAAGAAGAAGAAGAAGAAGAAGAAGAAGAAGAAGAAGAAGAAGAAGAAGAAGAAGAAGAAGAAGAAGAAGAAGAAGAAGAAGAAGAAGGAGAAGGGAGAAGAAGGAGAGGGAGAAGAAGGAGAAGGGAGAAGAAGGAGAAGAAGAAGAAGGAGAAGAAGAAGAAGAAGAAGAAGAAGAAGAAGAAGAAGAAGGAGAAGAAGAAGAAGAAGACTTATACTTAAGATGTGAATGAAAAAAGGACTCTCAAACTACAATGAGATATCCCTTCAACCATCTTAAGGTTAAGAAACATCATGAGCAAAAAGTCTTCATTCATAGAGTAAAATAAGATGCAAATAATGAATTGTGCACATAAAGTTATCTGTACCCAAACAGTTCAAGTCTTTAGAAGGTACGTGCCTACATGTACATTGTGTTCAGAAGATACAGTCATCAAAGATGAAACTCATTGAACACTCAAAAGAAACTCAAGGTCATACACAGTGAAGATCTAATATAGAGCTAACAAGTCTTGGCTTGTTACAATTAACTTAGTTGCTCAGAAGGCATTCAGAATATATTCAGAAGACTCCTCATGAGCTCAGAAGACAGAATTCAGAAGACAGATAAAAGAACATGCTCAGAAGACATGTTCAGAAGGTGGAAGACAATAATTCAAAGCATATAGAAGGCATCTAACCAAGATCTTAATTAACAGCATAAATATGGTATATCAAGTGCCCAGAAGATTGATATTCAGGAATCAGTAGGAGTTATCAAAGCACTTGATGTTGTTCAGACGCTACAAGTGGTTAAAAGCTACACTACTCAGAAGTTCCCAACGTCTACTTGCTTTGACAGTGTACGGCTCTTGCACAAGTGTAGAAAAGTCAACCTAGTTAGCTTTAGATGCTCTCAACGACTATCTCAAGCTACTTGGAAGCAATTGCAACAGATATATTGGTGGAAATTTCTATAAATAACCAATAGATGATTACATTCAAGGTGTGAGAGTAGACTACAGCCCAAGATAATTCTTCCACTCATATGGCTCCATATATATATATATAGCTTCTGAAGCTCCTCATCAAAGCTTCTGAGTGTCTATTATCTCTCTCAACTATACTCAGTGAGCTTACACATTCATATGAGAATTTATTCTGAGTATGCTTTAGCCTAGAAAGGGAAACACAGACAGAAATCATGTAATCACCCTAGCTATGTTAGTTATCGAACAGAACACACACCTTGCCTTATCTATTTACCTTCTTCACAAGGCATGTGTTACCAGATTGTTAATGAAGTAGCCTAAGTGGGTCTTAGGGGTTAGACTGTTGAGTTCAAATCCTTTTTGATATATGGTTTTAATGACAACAACTCTTATGAACTAAATGTTAAGTATTCTGAATGGTGTTCTACTAATGGGTGCACTTGAGTTTGTTGAAAGAACAAGTTTCCTATAAGTGGACATGCTAAAACCAAATTAGATCAATCTAGTGGATGTTATCCTCAACAACTGAAGAATCAAAGTAGCACCAACAAATTACAAGAGTAGTAATGCAAGCTTCATGAAAACATCATATCTTTACTACTATATTACAACATTGTTGAATGAGGAAATTCACAAAGAGAAAATAGAAGACATCAAACTATCAAGAGAAAAGCTCAAGCCAATAAGTGAATTCCTGTCAAGTGGGGTATTAAGAACCGAATGACAAGATTGGTCAAAGGAGTGTACAAGTCCTTGCATAGAAGATTCTCATAGTTATTAATTGGGTTATATTTTACCAATGCTCTCTTACTCAAATGTTCAAAAGCTTATCTTGAAGCATACCAAAAAGTATGACTAAAACATGTAAGATATCAAGGGTAGAAATGACATGAGAAAGTTTAGATATGAGAAGGTTTGACTAAGTCAACAGAAAGTTTGACCAAGTCAACGAAAGGTTTGACCAAGTCAACAGAAGGTTTGACAAAGTCAACGGAAGGTTTGACCAAACCAAGACTTCAACATGAGAATGTTAAAATATGAGAAGCTCAAAACAAGTGAACAGAAAGTTTGACCAAATTAACAGAAGGTTTGACCAAAAGTCAACAGATGGTTTGACCATAAGTCAAACAAAAGTTGACCTCACAAACATCTTAAAAGTATAAGTTCATACTTGAGAAGGTTAAAGAGTAAGAAGAATGAAGTTTGAGAAGGTTACTGGGAAATACAATGAACTCAAGCCGAACATATTAATTCCTTATGAATGATCTTCAATTGCATTAAATGGGTTGTCCAAGCAGTAAATAAGTTGGAATGTTTTGAACATCAAAAGGTGTTTGTTCAACACTAGAAAGCTTGAGAAGCTTCGTCGCGCTGGAACAGGCTGGCCAAAATTACCAAGTCAAGTCATAGCCGGTAAGTATGAACAGAGGAGAGTACAATGCCAGCTCAAGAAGGTTCAGAAGTTCAGATAAAGTACAAAGTGTAGCTTGAGAAGGTTCAAAAGTTGTCAACTTTCTCAACTTCCATTACATCACTCCAAATCACTCATATGGACCCATGGATAATTCCCAACGGCTATAATGAAGAAATCAACTATATTAACACATGTGAAAGCTGAAGAAACTCTAGGGAAATGGATTATATTGTGCCTAGACCAGATTTCTTCATCCCCTTAACCTTCTCTCGTTCTGAGAAGCTTCTCCAGAAATGAGAAGCTTGATCAGAAGCTTCTCAAAAATGAGAAGTTTTCTCTAGAAGAGATTTCAGCGAAGAAATTTGTTGTGTGAAATAAGAGTAGTTCAAGTGTACACTGTCAAACAAGTTTTTCGTATCATTCACAATAGTAAAAAGGTAAAGGGTAATAAGGATCAAATGATGAGAACAAGCTGAGATGCATTCACTTTAGTGACTTCATTAAAATGTATTAATGGTATCTTCAATGCTGCAGCAATAGATGTATTTTGTCAAATACTTCACACAATGGTTTCCTTACAAGAGTTTATGTCAAAACCCTAAATAAGTACGCCTTAGGCTGCTAGGGCACCCGCAGTATTCACCTTATGGATTTTGCCCTCCTATGTCTAGGGTTTAAGCAAGGAACATTAAAATGTCTTTTAATGAACACAATCCATATTATCTTGTGAGTTAAATTTACAAACAATGTCTAAATTCATAAATGCTACTTAAGATTAGTTGGTCATTCCTAATCTAAGATGGAAATATTATCATACACAAGATAAAATGCTTAACATTAAACATACTTCATTAATAACATAATAAATTCATTACATCAGATCCAGCATCTCAACTATGAGTATTTAGCTCATATTGAGCAAACAACACGAAGGAAATAACTCAAACATAGTTGATGAAGTCATACTACAAAATCAAGGTAAGAAATTATACTACTAATGTTGAACCGAAGAAGAACTCCAAAAGGAAGTAATGGAGATGTGAATCCAGCTCTTCAATGTAGAAATCCACCAAGAAGAAGTAGCTCCAGTGATGCTGCAGCAACTATCTCAGCACTAGTATCAATTTGGTAACAATGAGGTGAGCTTGCACGAAAATGGAGAAAGCTATGTCTATACTTTCTCCTTTCGGCCAAGTGTGTCAAATGAGGAAGGAGAGCAGCCTTTTATAGTGTGGAAGGCACATGATCTTGGGAATATCCTAATTGGGAGGAGCATTTTGTCTTGACATGTGCCCAAAGGTACAATGTGCCTAGGATAAAGGGGCATCTTGGAATATTCCGCTGAGGACACTCACACGCAGGTACAATTTCCTTAGCCAGCTAGCAAATAGCATGAAATCTGCGCCTCTTCATTTTCTCTCTCAACTTTCACAAAATCAGAGTGTTGCGACATCAGTTGCTGCAGTAATGAAATAAAACAAATTAAAGCACACAATAGGCACCAAAGTGTCAATTAATACAATTCCAGGGCTGCACTAAAGACTCTTCCTAAAACACCATATTTACAACAATAATCACTATAATGCTTAAGAATTCACAATGATTTAAGCTTGAAAAAGAAGTAATAACTATCATAAATGAGAGTTATCAAAACTCAAAGTTCATCTTTCATACAAGTGATTGGAAGCTGAAATAGAAGAAATATATTGAGAGATAAACACAAGCCATATCAAGATCAACTATTGCTCTCCATCATTATCTTCTTTCACACTCTTGCTCATGAGCTCTACACTTTGGGATAATCTTAGAAAGAGTGTGTAGCTTTTTTTACATATTTCATATCCACTTATTGTAAGTGTATCAAGCTGTAGCAAATCCCAAACCCTTTTATTCATATAACAACATACAAGGATAATGAATATGTGTGTTGATGAGAAAATCCCAAACCTCGCTTAATAACAACATACAAAGCTAGGAGTAGGTGAGTGTTGATGAGAAACTACAATGTGTGTGTTGTTCTATTAAGCTACCTAGGGTGAGTGAGTGTTGGTGAGGAAAGAATTGGTAGAAACTTGTTGATGTAAAGCCTGGAGAGGCTTGAAGAAAGGCCACTTGTATTGATTGGAGAATAGTGGAAAAATCTCACAGGAGGTGAGGACTAGATGTAGGCCTACGTTAATGGGTGAATTAGGATAGATCTTCAATGTGTAATCATCTCATCCTTTATCTATGCATGCTTTACATTATCCTCATATTGCATTACCTTCTTACCCTCACATTAACTAATGCATAAAACAGAACCTACTCATGCATTTATTGCATAAATCATTCTGTTTTGAAGTATCTGATTAATCCTAAGAAGCTTCAATTTGTAATGATTTCATCCTCACAAGCTTCTCTACATCAAATAGTTTATCCTTAACATACATATATGTCTTGATAATATTTTCCTCATGTTATCAAACACTAAATGACCACGTTCAACAAAAGGATAAATCTCATATGACGTGCAAAATGTTTTTATGCATAAACACAACAAAACTCATCATGTATCGAACTTATCAACAAGAGAAGGTTCACTTCATGGAATCTACTTAGTTAGAGGAAGTTCACAGTGTGGAACCTACTCATCCCAAAGAAGGTTAAACACTTTGAACTTACTCAACCATAGGAGGTTCACTGCATTGAACCTACTTAGCTTGAGAAGGTTCATTGTGTGGAACCTACTCAAGAAGAGAATGTCTTGTGAAGTTGTTTTATGCTAACTATCTCATCTCCAAGTATCAATTTGAGAGGACATTTTCTAAGTTGTAGAATATAAATTTTCAAAGGGTCAAAATTCAACCCCCCTTCTTGTGACTCTATATGCCACTTCATAAACACCTTCTAAGCAATCATTGGTTGTTGTAATGTGAAGGAAGAGGTATAAGGAATTTTCCTTAGAGGTTTAAGTTGTTAGAACTTGGGAAAAACTAGTGTTACAGTTGATAGAGCAGTGGAAGAAAACTATCAAGTTGTAGCCTATGATGGATGGTATGCTATTCTATGAAATAGTGGAAAATCTCATTGGATGTCAGGAGTGGATGTATCCATTGTTGGGTGAACCACTATAAATCTCTTTGTGTGATTGACTGCCTTCTTAACAGCTTGCTCATCGTAGTCTATGCTCAATCACATAAATCATTCTTCCAATCTAATGTAAGCATTGACTTACAATCTCAATGATTCACAATCATGAGCTATCTTCTAAACACCTAAACCTTATCTTAAACCATCAACCCTCTCTCAATACACTGAACATACATCATCTATGTGAGAATATCTGAAATACATGGAAACACAACTTCAAACAGTATTCACATATCTTATCCCGTGTTAGAAGTTCATATCCAGCCACTCCTATGTTTATATCTTCTCAACACTGCTAGAGTACTCAGAAGATATTCAAACACTTTCAAATACACTCAAATTATCTTCTTAGTATTCTAACCTTCACATTTACCCTTCACCAATACGCATTCTCATGAATGATTGATCAGAAGATACAAAGTATCTTCTGACTACTCTTCCTCAGTCATCTTAAGTTCAACAGATCAACTTTACACTTAATTATATTGTTGATCCATATAAAAGTTTAAAAAGGGTCACAATTCAAACCCCCATTTCTTGTGACTCAAGTTGACTTTTATTCACTTAAAAAACCTCTATATATTATGTTCGCCAATGAAGATTGGCTCAGTTGGTAAGGAGTTGGCTCATTCCCCACAAGGGCGTGGGTTCAACTCCCACTGCCGATGTGAGGACCTCTTTGTTGTGTGATCTGTAAGTACCTCTGTAAGTGCTCAAAGAGCCGTGAGACATGCGCTGACCTTGATGAGCTCTTGATCCCAACTCACCTAAACTTTTTGTAACAAAAAAAACCTCTATTATGTTCTCTAGAGCTGTGTGCCTAATAATACTAGAAGAAGGATAACTCATATTTCTGGCTTCCAGGGGATCCCTTCTTTGTGGAAGTATTGGTGTGTCCCTTTGTTGGGGCGGGCATCCCGTAGAAGTTACTTTGACTACTTGGTGGATATGGTTAAGTCCATATCCAACTTTCTATGGTTGGGAGAGTGGCACTTTCTAAAGCAGTTATCGAAGCTCCTTCTCTCTATCCTATGGTGACAACTATGATCTCTAAGACTTTCTTGGGTGACATCCAGCAATAGTAGAGAAATTTTATTTAGGGGGAGGTTGAGGGCAATCGTACACATCATGCTGTAGTTTTGAAGCAAATTACTAAGCCAAAAAAATTTGGCTTCTTGGTCTCTGTAACCTTGTGTCGGCTTGGTCTCTGTAACCTTGTGTTGATGAATGATGCTTGCCTTATGAAATTATCCTAGGAATTAATGCACGGGGACATAGATTGTTCAAGTCGTCAGGGCTAGTTGGTGGTGGAGTTACGACCAAGCCCAACGACACGTTGTAAGTTATGTTTCTAATCTGAAAAGCAGTTATATATACTTGTCTTTTAATTTTTGGGTTTTTTTTTACCCCCACACCTTTTCCATCTACCCCCACGTCCCATGCGAAAAGACCAAAATACCCTTCACAAAATTTAAAAACCCCAACATATCCCCAGCTCAAAAAAAAAATAAAGAAAAATAAAAAAAAATTGGAATTTCGTATATACCTATATACGAAATTCCCCAAAAATTGGAAATCGTATATAGGTATATACGATTTTCCCTAAAAATTTTAAAAAATAAAGTCGTGTATACCTAAGGTGGGGGTATATACGATTTGTTAAATTACAAAACCGTATGTACCCCCACACCTAGGTATATACGACTTTGTAACCCAATAAATAAATAAATAAATCATTTAAAAAAATTAAATTATTTTTTTTTAGAAAAATAAATTAGATATGAATATGGACCGTCTTTTGGTTCTGTTTAGTGCGTAGTTCGTTAACACGTGACGTTGTTATACGTCGAGCGAATAACTTAGGCTAAAAAATCGGTTTTCGGGCAACCTACTCCGATTGTAATGAGACCACAACCAATAAATCCGAAAAAAATCAAGGATCATTTTTTAGGGGTATTTTCGTCCAAATTCCATCATTTACTATTTTTTATTAATTTTTTTAATTTTTCATAGTCTCCAAAAAATCTAAAAAAATTTGCATATCCTTATTTTGGTTTTATTAGATTTTTAGTGGTGTTTTTATAATTTTTGGATTAGTTTTGACTCTTTAACGGATTTTTAGTAGTATTTTTAACCTTTTTTTAAAAAATTAAAACAATTTTTTTAATAACAAGTCGTATATACATAAGGGGGTGTATATACGACTTTGTAAAATACACGTCGTATGTACCCCCGCACCTACGTATATACGACTTGTATTTTACAAAGTCATATATATGTAGGTGTGGGGGTGTGGGGGTATACACGACTTGTATTTTACAAAGTCGTATATACACCCCCTATGTAAATACGACTTATTAAAAAAAAATTCACATATATACGATTTAAATTTTTCAAAGTCGTATATATGTAGGGTGAGGTATATACGATTTTTGGTCAAATTTTTTAGGGGTATTTTCGTCCAAAAAAGTCTTGTGGGGGTATATACGAAAATGGTGGGGGTACAAAAAAACACCCTTAATTTTTTTGGTGCCCAAAAAATTGATATTGGGCTTGGGCCCTGTGCAGTAGCACAACTTGCACATGCCCTGGTTTTAGAGCCTAGAACAACGATTTTGTAACTTGTTATTTAAATAATTTATAAGGAAAATAGGTGATAAAACCACGATCAAAACTCTTTTAAACATTTGTAAAAAAAAACTCTTTTTAAACATAAACAAAGCCTTAAACTTAGATTGTGAAATAAAGAGGAATGTTTTGAGATTTTCCTTACCCAAAAGTGATGAAGAGGTTTCGAATTTGGTGGAGAAAAAGGAAAGCAAGACTGATGAAAATGCTCTTCCAAGTGCTTCCCTCAAGATCCAATTCAAGTCTTCATCTTCAAGCTTGATTTTCCTTGTTTTCTTGATGATGAAATGGAGATGAAAAATAAGAGGTACAACGAAATTTTTCAGAAAACGAAAAAAAGTGTAGCAACCAACTTTTACAAAAGCTTGTGACATCCCTAGTCATGTTTTTAACTGACCAAAACATCATGTCTTGCATGACTCCTTTTCAAAAAAACATAACTTACACCAACCTCCCAACATTAACAAACTGACACTGGTAAAATTGTACAAGAGACCATGGCTCCAACTCTTCCAACTCTAGAGGTCATCCAGCTCACGGGAACTCGATGAGTTACTCACACTATCAGCCGTGAGGTCACTAGACTCAACAAATTGTGGTGCTTCTGGCAATCTCTGAGCAAAATGACATCGATACTCCTAGCATTCCCAACTCTGCGCTTGAGCGGCTTCGCCTGTATGTTGATGAGATCTAAAATAGGTTTAGAAGACTAGGATCCAGAAAACTAGCAAATGAACAATTTTCTCACACAACAAAAGATGATAAATACCAACAACACAAAATCAAAGACACAACCACTTACATGAAAGAAGAAGAAATATCAGAGATGGAGAAGATGGAAATGGAAGTGGAGAAGGAAGTCCACCACTTCTTCCTTGGGAAGATGATAAGGACAACAATATCCTTGGGCTCTCCTAGCCTCAAGATTGTGTGTTCAAGGTTCTCATCTCAAGAAACCTTGGAGAATCATGATGAACTTTCACCTACACTAGCAATGGAAACTTGCCCTCACCCTGTCTTGGTATTATGGCACTCACTCTTGCTCAACTGTATCAAATGAATTTTATTCATCATGTTCTAACAATTACACTTAGACTTAGAGTATTTATATTGTGGACTTATGGATCCTAGGCCCACAACTAAAGTCCAAAGAAACGTAAAACAAGGACCAAGACCACAAGCTAAGCTACTAGGCCTTAGCCTCCTAAATGGTCAACAAGACTCAAAAATAAATGTTCGTTACAATTAGAAATGAAATACTAAATTTATTAAAAAGAAAATACAAAGAAATAGGGAACACTAGAGTTTAGGTATTCTAGAAATTCCCTAAGGCATCCTTGGTCACCTTTAGTGTGTCCTTGTCAATTATCAATGTGGACACGCTAAAGTATATTCCCTTTAAGTGTTGAATCTCTTTTTGGTATTTTGAGTCTTCATCTTTGTGACCTTCATCCACGCTCCATGATTAGACTAGGCATGCATGTGGGCTCACATCATATGTGGTCATGATGTTATATCTCGTGTGCCTCCCAGATTCGATGAAAGGGAAACCACCGCGCTATGCATAGATCCCATGTTCATCTAGTCTTAGAGAACTCAGGTGAACCATACACATATGTAGATTTTTCTCAATAGATCGTTGATAATTCCTCAAATTATCTAGTTTTCACTTACTATTTAAAGGGATTTTATCACTTAAGTTAAGCTTTGAACCTTAATTTTGTTGATGTCAATGTGATTTGGAGCTATATAGTTGTTGCTAGAATGATTGATGGCATTACATAATTCTTGAGTAGAATCTAGAACATTTTGCCTCATTTGGTTTAATTTTGATGAAGGTTTGAAAGGAAGCATGCATAAAGAAGGTAAAGGATCCAAGAACTTAGAAGCTGAAGCAGGCGCCCAACACCTAGTGCCAGGCAATGAAGTTCTGTTCTAGAGCGCCAGGCGCCCAATTTAGAATGCCAGCCGCCTCGTAGCAGGCCCATTCACTATAAATACCCATTTAAACATTACCTAAAAGGCGAACACTCACTACAACATTTTGACCCTACGGCAATGCCTAAAATTGCAACATCAAAAAAACCGTTGCCATAGAGAACAATGGCAACGGTTTTTTGACCCTGTTGCTGATTCATTTTTTTTAATTTTTTTTATTGGCAACGTTTCATAACCGTTCCCAAAAGGTCTAAAGCGACGGTTTTATTGCTTAAGCTTTAGCCAACGCTTTAAAAACGTTGCCATATGGAAAAATATTAAAAAATAAAAAAAATTGGGAACTAAATAGTAATAAAACAGTGTTTTGAGATTTCCCAAATTTTTGATACCAAAAACCAAAATCTCACACAAAAACTCCAAAATCAAACAAAAATAGGACCATAATTCACGCACGCCTGAGTTTGTTCTCTCTCACGATTTCGACGAACCCTAAATCAGAAATTCATCGCTTCCTCTCTCACAAAGCAGGGTTTTCAAGCAACGAATTTAGTGAACCCGCCAAGAAATCACTTCCTCTCTCACAATGATTTCAAGCAGCGATTTTAAGTTTCAGCTTTGCCTCTAACAGCGATTTCATGTTTCAGGTTCCTCTCCCTCTCTCTCTCTCTCTCAAGCTTCACTTTCTCTACTACAAGGTTAGATTCCTCACTATCAACTAATTCGCTTCATTGAAGAGAAACCTCTGATTCTCTCCCGTTCTTGGTGTTCGGGTAGGCATTTCTCCAAGAATCCTTGAGTTTGCAAATGTTGGAACCGATCCTTGAGTTCTTAGTAGTGGTAAAAACCCTAGACCTTGAGCTTTACGAATTCCCTCTTTGGTTTTATGATTTTCGATAGGGTTTTGATGATTTTTGATATTATTGTTTTGTTAAAAGTGTTGGAGATGTTATTTAGATTGTTATTTCAGATTTCTCATATCTTGGTTTTTGTTATTCAATTTTTTTTTTTGCTCAAGAAATGTTATTCAGATTTCTCCTATCTTGATTTTTGCAAGCAAGAGAATTGTGGATCCATGTATATATTCAGATTGTGAATTTGAAAGTAAGAATAAGAAGGGAAAGATAAACCTGAACTTGTGAGTAGATTTTATTTGTCAACCTTGATTTGGAAACCTAGGTTTTCTCTATATCCTGTAACCCTATGTTTGGAAACCTTGATTGTTTCTGTTTTGAATGTACAGTGTGTTTTGTTTCATGCTAGATTATATTTGCTTACTTGTGAAATGTGATGGTAGTTTATATAAAATCATTTCTATTCAAAATCACGTTTATCCAAATACTGATAGTGTGTATTTGCTTCTAACATATGTGCATTTCTCAATTAAAATGGTTTATAATTTTTCATTTATAATAAAAAGTATTAGGAGTATATAAAGAAGTTAATTAAGAAAGTTTCTGAAAAATTGAGACAAAAAAATTCAATTTCAGTTTATATAAGAAGAAATGATTTTAAGTGTTATTGAAATGTTTCTTTAATATTTCTTTCTTTTTTGCAGAAGTACTTGGTTTGAAATTTATCTAACTTGTTTCTTATATCTTGTTATTGTCCCTGTTCTGTAGTTCCGATCATTGCCATATTTATCAGTTGTTGCAGCACCGAGCAAATTCGGTTGGCACCTGATAAAGGTACTCGCTTTCTGTGGTATTCAAATCTTGCTCACAGTTTCTTTACTGTCATTTTGTTTGTCTAATTTGGTTTTTTTCTTGTTTTTTGGGTTGTTCTAGTTATATCTGTATGCAAGAGGTTGAAGGACCAAGTACTGCTATAAAATAAGTCTATATTGGATGATGATGTTTTCAAAGTGCTTCGATCTATTTCTAATGTTTCATTTCTCAAATATGAGTTGCAGTAACATTTTAAAAGGTATTAAGAGCATGATTATTAAGTTATAAGAATTGGAAAAAAATACCAGCTTCTATTTGCAGAATATTTTCAAAACTCAATAGTAGTGTGTATTTGTTTAATTTTGGATGCTAATTGGAGCTTCTGTACTTAAGTTGCAGTGTCCATGATAATCATTCAGAGATGATCATCTCTCAGAATCCATCTCTTATACTGGAATCAAAGCTCTTCAGTAACAAGGAGGAGCATGATAAGCCCAATTGTTGTGGAGAATGTACCTCCAACTATGAAATTGAAAAAGAAGCTCAATTGTTCCAACCAGGCCAGAAGAAACTCTTGCCTTCCTGGCTTCTGTCTTACAGCACCGACGACGGGCTCTCGAGTATCGGCGCCCGGTTTGACTGAGATTATGTTATTGGATCTGGCTTTTCCTTGCTTTTTCCTCTATTATTGGATTCCTTTTATTCCTTGTTCAACACAATCACCATCAAGATCCGCTTCAATATCCTTTGCTGGTAACCACCTCCATCTCTCTCTTCAATCCTTATTATTAATAATATTCAAAGGTCGATCCTTTCAGTCTACATGCTCACTTTAGAGACTTTAAGTCAGAGGAACGTTGATATCTCTATTCATAAAGTGTCAATTTATTTACTATTGTTTCTTGAGCCTATGATTTTATTTACCATGCTAAAACAGTTTTGCATTTGCATTTTGAGTAATTTTTAGTTAAGAACAGAATGCCTTTTAATTACATTTTGGCCTCTCAAAGCTAAAAGACTGAATAACAGAAAGTGTTAAACATTGCCTATTGGATTGTCTTTTTAATCATGTTTATTATGTTCTCATGTTCTTTAGACCTATTTCTAGAAATACAGCTAATCAAGATTATATTCATCAACGTGCAGCAACTTTTAAGTTATTGTGTTTGTTATCTTTTGGTTATTCAGTATTATGTGTTTATCTTAAATGAACTTCTTCTGAGTATTCTAACATTCAGGAAAATGTTTTAAACCATGACATGTTTTATGTGTCTTCATAAATTTGGTGCTAATTATACAAATCTGTTTTTGTATGAATAAATGATATCAAACAATGAATTGCACACTCAAGTTTCTGCAAGATATAAAAACAAAAGTTGAGCGATTGGTCCTTTTGTTTTAAGTTGGAGTGGGAGAGGGTAGTGAGGTTGACTTTTTATTTTTGGAGAAGCTATCAAGTTTTGTTTTGTTTACTCCAATTGGTTCAAAAGAAAGATATTTTTACTTCCTTTGAATTTGAAGCTATCGATCTAATTAGCTGAAGATGAGGTTCATTTGTAAAGAAAGAGATTCATTACTAACAGTTGAATAAGCCTTTCCTATTTCCCTTCCTCCTTTCTCAACTATAGAGCTGTTATTATTACCTGTGAACATGTGATGTTTATGTTCTATTTTTTGCATTGCTTTTGATTTTGTATGTTTTCTGATTCTCTAGATCCGTGGAGTGCTAACGAGAAAGGGGATGATTGTTGCACCCCAAAAAATCCGGTTTGGATCCTTCTTCGTACAACGGGAAAAACAATGAAGCCGCCACCAATATTTTAATTTAGGAAAAAACATTGGAAAAATCCTTTTAGGCGATTGGTCTTTTGAAAACGAGAGATATAGGTTCGGGGGTCGGTTATGTGTGGGGAAGGTATTAGCACCCCACACATCCTTTCTACCGAAAGGGAACCTTTAATTTAGTGTGTGGTTTTTGACTGTTGATTTGAAACACTTTGTTCTACTTCTTTTCTTCTTTTTTATTTAGGAAAATGTTTTTGAAAACTGAGGAAAGAAGAATCTTTTTGTTATTATATTTTTTTTAAAAGGGTGCTTGACGGGAGGTGAACCCGCTCCTACGTATCCTCCGGTGCGATGAGGAATTCAAAGCTACGTAGTTCTAGTCTTGTTTTGAAAAGGCTCTATCGTTTTTAGCTTTTTAGTTTTTAGGTGTTTTTTTTTTGAAATAAGACTCGAGTGTTCACAAATACCAAACAAGCAATGGCTTCGAGTGGTTTTCATTACTAACGCGAAAGAAAATGAGTTGAAACCGATAATCAAGCAAGCAATGGCTTCGAGTTATTATAAGTAACAACGTTTTTATTTTATCTTTTTGCAAATGAGGCGAGCATCGGTGATAATCATCTAGCAAAGGCTTAAGACAATTACCACTAATGACTCGTGTTGTTTTTGAAATTGAATTGGGTTCGCATGTATTTAATGTTTGGGAGCTTTCATGATAATCAAACAAGCAAAGGCTTCGAGTGACTACCACTAATAACTCCTCATTAGTGATCAAACAAGCAAAGGCTTCGAGTGGCCACTAATGATTTTGTTTATGAAAAACTTAGGGTTTAAGCTTGGAAAAGAAATTGGTTTTGATTTGTTAAAGACATAGTTTAGAAAAGAAGTTTGAAAGCAATTTGATTTTGGAAAAGAGTTTTGGAACACTAGTAGAACATTTTCAATCAAGTTCCAAGTCGATAACCAAAATGCAAATTGCTAAACTACAATTCATGCAATGATCTAAACTAGTAACCATTTTCATGTCAAGTTGTTTAGAAAAGAAAACAATGAATGCAAGAAAGTTCATAGATGCAAGCATAGCACATTCATTGAGATCATGTTATCAAGCAAGCAACAACATAGACACAATTTGCAACTTACCCTTTCATGTTGAAAACATCTCATTACAACATTTGAATACACAATGTATGAATAGGCAAAGATGAACCTAGACTACACATATCATGTCACAATACATAGATAGGCAAAGAATGAACCCAAGTTGAACATTTTGGCAAAAATGCATGAATAGGCAAGAGAATGAACCTAAATTGAACATCTTATTGAAGATGCTAGGCAAAGTGAACCTAAATTGAACATTTTGGCAAAATGCATGAATAGGCAAGTGAATGAATCTAAATTGAACATCTTATTGAAGATGCATGAATAGGCAAGAAATGAACCTAACTAGGCATTTATGACACAACATGTGAGTATGCAAGGAAGTTACAAAGCACAAGTGAATTCAAACATTTAATGAATCACTTGCAAAATCCTAGGGATTTCACATCAACATTTGACATGAGCAACAATGTGGTATCATTTTGATGGCATCAACATTTAGCATATTTCTACAATCAACCACATGAAAGGAATAAGTTGGAAAGGGCATTTGCCTCAAGTAAGATCATTAGCAAGCCATGAAAAATCAATTTGACATTTTATTTAGCAAGCATATGCAATTAAGGTGTTGAATCCCTTTAGGTGATCTTTAACACTTGGGATATGCACAAGTGCATAAGTGTCAAATCCTCTTACCAAATCATCAACACAAACATGATTTTCAAAGCAAGCAACAAAAACAAGCACAAACCCTAATTATCTCATGAAATGCGACTCCAACATAGAGCTAAAACCTCATTTTATTCTTTGAAAGCAACAAAATCATGCAAGCAAATGACAGAGATCAAATTTTTTGACAAGGATTCACATGATTAAGCAAAGGAGTGCACTAAAATCACACAAACTCTAATTTTTCTACAATATGCGAAATGAAACATAAGCCCAAATCACAATTTTATTCATGAAAATGCAAGCACAAAATGAAAATAGCACAAACACACAATTTATTCCAAGAGAGAGATGCATTTCAAGCATCCAAACCTCCCAAGGTGTTTGTCAAAATGCTTGAAACACATCTCTCGTTCAACAACAACAATTATATCAACATTTCAACATAAAATAGAGCACTAAAATGCAAAGAAATGCTTGATATGCAAAAATAGATTGATGATCTACATTTTTTATGCTAAAATTTTGATGATGCTAAGATTGAGAGTATACCTCAACTCCAAGCTAGAATAGCAAAAGAAATAAGGTGAATGAACACTAAACCACTTGAATCAACCCTCTAATCTTCAATATTGAGCTTGATTCTTGAGATTTGAAGATGGATCTTTGAAGAGAATGCAAGGATGGTGAAGGATTTAGGAATAGAATGTTGATTTGAAGTGAAAAAGTGAAGAAATGAGGTGAGGGAATGAAGAGGGGAATTCGGCCAAGAAGGGAGAAGAGGAGAGGCTAGGTTTTTGAGTGTGAATTGTGAGCCAAAAACTTGTGAGAGGTGAGGATATGAGGGTATATATAATGTGCAATTAGGTTTAGGGGCATTTAGGTCATTGTGTACCTCATCTCATTCTAGGATTGCATTTTAATTTTGAATCAAGGGTGAGGATTGAAACACACTTTGATGAGGGCCAAAAAAATGCAAAATGAGAGGGAAATGAAGGGGGGTAGATTCGGCCAAGAAGGGAGAGTGGTGCCCAAGTTTTGCAAGTTGGCAATTGTACTATTGTACTATCCATGAACCTTTCAATTATCCTCTCAATTTTGATTATTCCTTTCAAGATAATTGTACATAAATCTAACCATTTTGAGCCATATACAAGGTATCTTGAAGAATATGCCATTTTTGAAAATGAGAGATGACCAAAATTGCCAACAAAAATCCTATCATATAATTTTCGGGAATATTCCTTGTACTATTTTTTGAAATGCTTTCTTGAATTAATTTGAACTTGATTTTTTTTACTACACATATAAAATATGCACACAATTTGAAAAATGATTTTCTTTATTTATTTTTTGTTCAAAATAATACGATTTCATTAAATAAATTCCCAAAAATTAATTAATTGGATTTTCAACTAGCAAAAATTTATTAAATTGAAATTGACCAAACAATGCCCCTTTTACATGCCTCAAAATTCCTTAATTTCTCAAAAATGATTTTGAAAACCTTAGAATGCTTGGGTAAATACCCTAAACCCTTTCTCAAATAATGCATCACTCACAAAATTATTTATTTTTGCTGAAAATTAGGGTTTCGAAACTAGGCGGACAAAATTAGGGTATGACAATGATCAGAGGATATGGCTGAGTTTTGTTACTGAAATTTGTTTCTCAATCTACGGGTTGGATTTAGAAAATGGGAATACTCCATCGTCAGTTGATGTCCTCTTGATTTTGTTAGTGTAGGAAGAACCGAAGATAGTGCATGCTTTTTGTTGTATTGTGTTATTAATTGATTGTCATTAAATTTGAGTGATAACACACATAACTTTTATGTTTGGAAGGAATGGAATGGACCTCTCTAATCTTTTTTCTATTTTTTTTTCATTTTTTATTATCTATGGCAACGTTTTTGAAGTGTTGCATTTGTTGGTGAAGGCAACGGTTTTTCAGTATTGTCATATCTGGCAACGGTTTTTAAGTGTTGTCATAACTGGCAACGGTTTTTAAGTGTTGTCATAACTGGCAACAATTTGTGATCGTTGCTGTTGCGTGAAAATCAAAACCGTTGCGTTTAACTTATCAATGGCAACGGTTTTAGGTTTGTGTTACCTTTGGTCACCAAAAACCGCTGCGTATAGTTTAGGCAACGCCCGCAGAAACAACGGTTTCAAAACCGTTGCCAAAAGGTAAGGCAACGGTTTTTTGGCTTTACGCAATGATTTTCAGGCGTTGCCTTTGGGTCAAAATGTTGTAGTGACTGATTGGGAAGTACACAAAACCGCCTTAGAAACAGAGCAAACTGAAGAAACACATTTGGAAGTGGAAGAGGGAGATCAACAACAACTTTTCTCCATGGATTTCATAAGTTCTTACTCCTTAACTCTTCTTTTTGTTGTTTTCCCTATGTCTAGCTAAATCTTTTGTATTAGGGATTGGTGGATGTTGATAGAACACCATGATATCTGATTTGGATCATTCTTAATGATATGTTACCTCTTGCTTTGTGTATTTAGTCTCTAGTCTTAATGCTTTTCATGGTTTGATCAATCATGGGATGATTTACGGTTTATCTATTGAATGGAAGTTCAATGAATGAATGATTGAGGATGAATATCTACAAGTTCTAGTCTAGGAATAGTATTGGAATTGTAGTATCATATGAACTCTTGATGTTAAAGCTTGTTTTCATTTGCATTTACCTAAGGGATTAGGCTTTCTAGTGGAAGCAAAGATTCAATTGCTCAAGGGATTGGGATTGGATTAAAATTGTGAGTTTGATAATAAAGTAAAAGAGGTAATTATTTATTAAAACCAAATCAACATTCATGGTGGGAAATCAATTGAAGCTAAGTCCCTAATACCTTTTATCACTAAGTAGTTTTCAAAGAACTCTTTCCAATCAAAACTTCCAAAATCCAAAAATAGTTTATTGTTTTTCTTCTTGTTACAATAGCACTTGACACCTTTGATCTTGTTAAATCCTTTGGCGTTCACTTAGTAGTCGTTAATGTTTATTGGTAATTGAATTTCGATCCTTGAGAGCGATAATCGGTTATTTACCTAATTTATTACTTGCAACGATCCCGTATACTTGCCATGGTCCAATCAAGTTTTTGGCGCCGTTGCCGGGGATCGATTTTACCATTACCAGTAATTCATTCCCAGTCTTGCGCCAATCTCCCATCCAGAACGAGTGCGATCATCATACGGTACTATCTGGAGATCGTACAATTTTGAGAGATGTAGTACGTACTATACAATTGCATCTCTCCTACTCTTGAACATCTAATGCCCAAAATATTTTTTACATACATAGAAGAATTGGGGATAAGATACATGTATAAATCAGAAAATTCTGATGAAAGCAATAAATAACATCTAAACATGTTATGCAGACATTCAATCATATATCCTTCTAATGACTCATTGTACATTCTCATAGTGTCTCATGTCTTGGGTCCCTTTCCCGGACCCATTGTTTCCAGAATTATGCTTTATAATCATAGTCTTCATCTTGATGATTTTTTTGTGTTTCCCTATGAATGTTGTTGAGGCAAAATCTCTAATTAAGTTTTGATGATTAACAAACCTCAAATGTTAGAGGCTTAAGGTTTCTGATTTCATATGCTACTAATGTTCTTCTTGAGTGTTATATAAGAACAGGTTTATTCAAGCAAATCTCAAGAAGGTATATGCTTATGAGAAGCATCATATATGAGAAAACTAAGAAGAATACTATCCACAATGTTCTAAGGAAAGAATCTTCTCTTGACATGATCCAAAGATCAAGACCACATGGTAAACTTGAGAAAGTTCATCTTGAGAAGCTTCATTTATTCTTGTGGAAATATGAGAAGGGTAGCTAACAAGGATCAATCCAAGAAGAGTCATGGCAGAACCATAAAGAAGAAGATGAGAAGAGTCATAACCTTGAGAAGGGCCATTATGAGAAGAGAGTCATGTTGAGAAGGGTCATACCATGAACCATCTTCAGGAACATCAACATGAGAAGCATCAACATAAGAAGCATCAACTTGAGAAGCATCATCATATGCCATGTGTGAGAAGAGTAATTGTGAGAAGGGTCAATAAACAACTGGAAACAGCTGTCTTCTGCAGAAAAGCAGAAACACAGTTGTGTTGTGCAGAAAGCCTTTTCCAACGGCTATAAACGACTATATTCTTCACCAACGACTCTAAATCTTGGACCAGTGGTTAATACACATGATTTCATCTATAAATCAACGCTCCTGGTCGCCATTGATCCTCATGAGAGTGCATTGAGGCCTTAACTTCCAACCTTCTCAAGTATAAAGTTTTCTCTCATCCATACTCAGTTGTACCAAACCAGAAGGGATTCATCTGATCTCTGAGTATGTATCAAGTCTTGTGTTGTTGTAATTATTGAACACTCCATTTGTATCAACCAAGCTCTAGAAATCCCACAAACCCTACCACTTAAACAGATACCTTGTAGGGAACCTTCTCAAGTGGCATGTGTTGCTGTAGGACTAAGAAGTGAGTGCTTCTGTGTTAGAAACAGTCTAATAGATCAGAAGAAGTCTATTAGAGGTGTTTATAGTAGGTAGAGCTGTGTGGAGAAAACTACCAAGAGTTCTTTTAACTTAGGGAGGTGTAAAAGGTGTAAACTATTTTGGAAAAATAGTGGAAACACTCTCTGGATGTGAGGAGTGGATGTAGCCCAGGATTTGGGTGAACCACTATAAATCACTGTGTTATTTATTGCTTTACATATCATTAGTTTGCATCTTGTGAGAAAAATCTCGACAAGGAGAAGGTTTATGAAAACTAAGAAGAGTCAGTTATGACCATTCTCTGCCAATAAACTGTGTTTGTGAAAACTATGTTTTTAACCCTTCTCACTCTTCTCCCTATTTGTGAATGATTATGAAAACTCTTGACAACAACATCTTGACAAATTATAACTTCATCACTAGCTTAAACCCTATTTAAACTCTCAAACAGAATTATTGTGAGAAGCATTGAGGGAAGAACTATTTGACCCTTCTCAACTCTTTCATATAGTTGAGAAGACAGAGTAATCAGCCTTCTCAGCTTATTATCTAAGTTAAGAAGAATTGTTTTGACTCACCCTTTTTAACACATATCACTCACTATCTTATATCTACATCATACTTGTGAAGAAAAGTTCTTTTATTTCAGATCAATTTTAAAAGGGCCACAATTCCAACCACCCCTTCCTTGTGACATTATTGACTTCACATGTTCCCATCGTTCAACCATCACACCATTCCATCATACTCCTAAATTCTAGACTTGGGTTGTAATCCTGATGCCACAAAATGCTCCCAAAACGTCAACCAGACTATCCCGAAGGATTCTTGACGTTATAAGTCCCACCTACAAATGATCCGTGTAAATAACTTTTATCAGCCTCAATAGTATAATTAAACGGGTTCTTAAAAATAGTGTGGGTTTACCTCGTAAGCCCAAACATACGGCTATGGACCTTACAAACAATGCAATCTATATGAATCCTTTTACCTACTATGGTCACATCCTTAAGTCAACCAGACTAATACCTCAAATCACATAACTAATCCATTGATGATATCCTTTTATATACATCTTCTACAAACCTAACATTTGATAACGAAAACTTATAACTCAACCGTTAATTCATATACTTAAGTCTCAAACAATCAATCAAACAAATAAATAAACAACATTAAATTCCTAAGTATCTGTTGGAACAAATGCATGCCCAAGGTGTGCAAGCACACCCCCTACTCTTTGTTTTACTGCTCGGTATTCTTATTCTTTTCTCAAAATGAGAAGTATCTCGCTAGCATACCGTTGAAGATAGAGCATTTTTTTTTTTGATAAGCAAATGTTAGTTGGGGGTGGGGGGATGTTAGTTTCCGGGATTTGAACCCGGGACCTCCTTCTTGCAATCTTGCAACTCCTTCATGTCCCTTAGCTCGCCAACTGAGCTACTTTCCTGGGACGAAAATAGAGCATTATTTTAGCTTATGAATGCAAATAATTTACCAAATTGAAACCGATAAAGCAAACAGTAATAATATCTCTTAATCCTTCCAAGCGTTTTTATTCTTATAGTCAAGATTAAAAAGAAAAACGCTGCTCATGTTTTGAATAGCTTTCAAAACCATTAACATGGATCAATATAATGCATTCCATTACTATCCGTTTCAAACCAATACCATTATGATTATTAAAACCGATAAACTAATAATCATTGAAATCCAAAAGTAAGAGATGCTTTCAAGACTAATTATAAAATAGTTTAGTGATATGTAATGAATTTGAGAAATTATTTCAAAAGGAGAATCAATATATGAAAAAAAAAACTTTATAAACGTGAATAAAAATCCTGTAGGATTCTTTAGAATTATTAAAAATATTTTTTAATTAATTTTTAAATAAAACAACCCAACAGTATAAACTGGTTCTCGACAACCTAAACTTAACTTTACCTTAACTCCAAAGAGTAGTCAAATTATATATTTGAATGAATATTTAAAGCTAATCGCATCTATGTTATATAATCTCTTTCCCCCACATTTACTGAAGCTAGTAGCCTTTTCCTTCGGGAGAACCCTAACTCGACCCGTGCATCTCCGAATTACCTCGAACGTCAAACAGAACTTCAAGAATAGCTCTAGATCAACTCTTAGAAAGAGAAAATATGGTGTGAATGATCTTGAATTTCCTCCTATTTAATGGGGTGAACTTGTCACTCAGTGACTCAATTGCCTTGATTCTATGTGCCTCGTTGAGCAACGTCACCCTAACCTATATAAGTATGCCAGTCTAGTACTTGCTCAACAATTAATAGTCAGTTAGCGAAAGCAGGTATGTTGATGCTTCACCTAAAATTGCACGTGTCCCTTCTAACCGCGGGAGCTGGAGAGCTGCTTTACTCGCTCAACGAGTAGCAGTCGCTAAGCAACTCCCAAAACCCTAATATTCTTAATTTTGGACTACTATCCATTTGATCTACTCCCGTTCATTTGACCATTTGACTACTATCCTCTTATCTACACACGCCAAAAAAGGTTAAACGAGGAAGCCGAAAAGGTGATTTGTGTTTGGCTCCTCCATTTTGACATGAGTCCTCCATGGAGGTTGATCTGTATCATAAAATGTACTTAGTCTAAATTGGGCTTAAACTTGGTTGGTGGTTAAATATTTTTGAAAAATTATGTCATACCTGCATTAGGATATGCTAAGTGAAAGTCAATATGAATTCCATCAGTTTCATTTATTTGACTAAGAATGCATATGATATAACTATATATCTTAGTGGCATCATCATGGAAATGCTGATATATCCTTACCCAAATTTGATAACAAAGATAAATTAGATTAAAAATAGATCAATAACAGGGAGCTGATATCTGAACTATGATTCAAACCAAAAATCCTTGATTCAAAAATGCACGGGCACTCAAAAGTTGAAAAATTAAAAATGCATGCAGAATGCAGGAGAGGCACATATCAGTTCAACTGCAATGTATAAATAGAATACCCCAAAAGAATGATGTAATAAAAGTTAGCAAGATTTTGATCAGTGTAAAATGATATTAATGGAAAGCCATTCCAACAAAATGAGGAAAGACAACTTACCTATATAGCAGCTGATGGTGTTATGGGGAAGTCTGACAACACACCATCAACAGAGAAGTCTCCATTAATTATCCTATCAATGAATTGGAGGTTCTCAGCAAGAGGGTCATGACTATAATTATAGCTGAATTGAACATCATTCACAAAATCTGATGCAAAGACTTCAAGCCCCTCTTTGTCCGCATCAGAGACCAAAGAGAAAGAGGTATGTGGAGGTAGATAAAGACTTTCATCTACAGGCCACATATATTCCTTGGGAACAAGAATACCTGAAGCAAACATCTTGATAAATGTTAGATTACTTAAGAATGAACCATAACTTTGATTTGTTGACAGGTCAATTTCATATTGTCCTAGAAATCTGAAGACCAGCTGTGACCGGTTCACTAGGTCACCTTGACTATGTTACTTGCTTATTACTTGTATTTTACCATTTACTTTAAGTTTTATTGTTGCATTAGCTGTGTGTACTACTCAGCTCATTTCAATTCTTTTATCAGCATTCTAGAATGTGAATTGTAAGGAATATTCTCATCATTGGGTGCATATGTATGCCCACTCAAGTTAATGCAAGTACACATTGAATGCCAATTTTGTTGTAAATTAGGACCTAAAACAGCAACAATGATAAGTAACCTGCAAAACAATAAACGTGAGTGTAAAACAACCGGAGGGGTCTGACGACGCGCCCTTAAGGATTTATCCGCCTCAATAGCGCAAATCCCCCGAGGGTACAACCGGTCTCGTCTGAAGTCACTGATAGCGACTCAGGTATCCGAACTGGCAAGAATTTAGAGTTTTGAAGTGTTTAGAAATCCGGAGATAAACCCATTAATTTTTTTCTTTCTTAGCAACCCAATATCCGGTTTGCTCCCCAAGGTTTTCACAGCACCGTGTCTAGACCCGTGCACTCGAGGCCAAAATCACGTTGGAGCCTCACAAACAATGCCCAAAAATAACAACAAAATGAAGCCAAGACATCAAAAACAATTTTCGGTTCTATTCTTTCTTTTTCTCCCCCTCCGTAAACAAGTTTATTTATAATATAAGGATGTTTGCTTTTGTCCGTTGCTCAGTCAATGAGTTCAATGCCAATTTAATTGATAAAAACTCATACACCAACGGAATTAAAACGTAAGTCTTTATGGTAAATAAAGATTATGATAGTATATAATTAAGTTACAATAATTATATTGTAAATATCTTTGAAAACTGAAAAACAAAATATTTATTAATAATAATCAAATTGTAACTCCCTCACACTTGAATGCCATTATTCCAACAATCCCCCACTAATGTCAAGCAGAGTGGGAAAACATATTTACATTTTGTAGAAAATAGAATTTTTGGATAGGCTCAAGTAAGCCCAAAATTATAATTACAAAATAATATATCGGTAAATAAAAATTTGGTATGTCCAAAGTCAAGCAAGGGACTTCCCACTTTTGAAATATCTCTTAAAATAAATAAAACACAACAATCCCCACATATTTCAAAAGTTGGAAAACGAAATAAAGAAAAGTAGTTTCCAGGGTTAATATCGTAGATGTAATGCATCGGAGCTGTATAGCAAGCTATGGAACCAGTCCTAGACAGATAAAACATAACATACAGTGAATTGGTTTAGCAAGCTATGGAACCCAAGACACATGTTATATGTTAGGGGTTTTACTATCACATTACACCCCCACAATTCTTGCTGTTTCCGCCGTTTTGCGCTACTTGCGTGTTCGGTCTTCATGAGTGCTCTAGAGACCTCGCCAGGATCTCATGCAAGCGGCCCCACTTGACACTCATATAGCTGATTTCATCAAGTGTATGCTGCAAGTCATACACCACCCATAAGGGCTATGATAATCATTAAAAACTTTAAGCTTAACCTCTTTAACCCTGCAGTCTAGCACCATCACAATAACATCATAACACCATAGGAAGGGACAAGAATAAAATTAATTACATGAATTAATTTTTCAGTGCTAGCAATATCAAGAAGTGACTTGTTTTTACCACGTTGAACCTTCTTCATGGGATCTCCAATCACAAAGGTTGGGTTACCATCACTTCTTAATTAAAATTGGCTTAAGTCCCATTCCCCTCGATGTTTCACAAATTAATTTCTTCCCTAGGGGTTTTTCAGAAAGATTATTCACTTCTGATTTCACATAACTTAAGGATATAATCCTTCTCGCATATTAGTAGCTACTTTACACAGTTATGAAAGACACTATTTCTTCCATAAAGGAATATTGACCAAGACGTCTCTTAGTCAATCAATCTCATATATCACAAAGTCTTGAGTAATATACTCAAACTCAATCATCTTTGAGTAATAACCTTAATCTCTATAAGGTAATTATCCAAGTCTACTTAGACAATTTCTAAGTGACAACCATTCATAAATAAATCCACTTTTAGATTTATTCTCATGTGAATCAAACTCGTCTATCATCACTATATCATTGTAATACAATGGATATTCACTATATATAGTAACATAGATGCCTCTATAGACAATTTATATAAATGCTTAGATAATTTCTAAGCCACGTCACCATAACATACTTACACATACAGGTCTGCTTAGATAATTTCTAAGCGACAACATTTCCATAAAATATATATAGATTTTCACAAGTATGTTAATAATGTCTCATATCAGTAAGTCATATCAAAATATGTATATCACATTCAAATATAATAATTATCCATGTCAACTTTAAATCTAAAAGACCGTTGGATTCAATCACTTAGAACATGTCAATAAGTGATCTCATTTTCTATCTTATAGGGAAACATATTTTTCCTGCTTTAAAAGAAGACACTTTATGATCTCTATTAATCCAACAAAACATGGAAAACAGAGACACCAAGAATCTCAATAATCACATTTATCAGTTGTATAGGTATTAACAAAAACATTCAATTTTTATAGGAGGCATGAATCCAAGAACAACCCCCACAATGCCTCATACAACATAGAATTACAAAATCGAAAGTAATAAACCACATATTAAAAACATGAAAATATTGTTTCCAAATTGAAGCTCAATTTATTTTATATTAGCTATAAGTGCATTAGCAGATTTGTGCACATATAATTCCTTTGATAGAAACAATCTCACTTTCACACATTTGTGAGAGTACAATACAAAATCTGAGCTTAAAAAATAATTAATCCAATTGAATATTCAATGGAGCACCGAATTGAAGTAGTAATTATATATTGCATATAATGCAACTATGCAAATCAAATATTGTTTTAATGTTCTAGTAAGAACATCATCGTTTGTGCACAGTGGATGTGTGACCGCAACTAAACATGAACATGATAAAAACACTCACATACCCCAACAAGTAAAGTATATGTATAAACTTAAAATACCTCACAATTTCGCACAAAAAATTAAAACAGAGTGACATAATACTATATATTATGCTGCCATACGCATGAAAGATCAAATTAAATAGTCATGAATTCTTTTAGTGAATAACCATCAGAAGAATCATTCGCTTATAGCAGTGATGTAGAGGGAGGATAGATTCACATAATAAAGTATATATCAAAGACACTTTGTCCACACCAAATATACATAAAGCAGCGTAACAATGAGTACCTGTTGTTTCAGAGGAATAAAGCAATGCCGCCTTATTTGTACGACTCCTTACCGGCTTACCGCACAACTTGGTTATCGCTTCAGAGCCATCAGAGACCACACGTTTGGACAATTCTTTGGGAAGCACAACCGCTTTAGATCTCCTTGGATGAGGCCTTCTCACCCACCGTCAAATTATTCTCCTCAGTGGATGAATCACACCAAAATAATATTTGTTACTACGTATAATAGTTAAAAAACAATTTGATATAAATTTGGCTGACAGTATTCTATCAATATCAGTTTAACATAACAATATATATGAAATGATCATATCCCAATTTTGTCATTCTAAAATTATGTGTTGAGTGAGTCTCTTAAATGGAGATCATGTGAATGCAAAGAAATAGAGTATAACAAGTATTCAACACACTGGACAACTACTTTTATATATCACTGGTGAACCATATCAAGTAATTGTATTCCTCAAGTTTTAATAGTTGCCTAAAGTAAAGTCCACAGTTTTAAAAACTTTCAATATAACAATATCATAATTGTAAAATAAAACTTATTAGTTCTCACAGTATAGAACTCGTGTATATAAATCAAAATGAATTCTCAAAGTATGAAAATCATATATCTACAAGAGTCTCATTTAGTTTCTATAAAACAGGGCTTTGTTTAGAACCGTGTAAAAAAAGGTCATGAGCATCGCATTATAATATGGGCAATTAATCCATGACAATAAAATACTTATCCAGATAACCAACATTACTCATCATGGAGTTCAACGAACCTGCTAGTATTTGTTTAAACTATAAACCACAAATATTGTGTTAAAAATATAGTCTAAAATGAATCGAAGAAAAAAAAATTATTCAATATGAACGATTAATATGGCAATAGGTGGATTTTAAGTTGCACAAATTGGCCTTTTTTGGTACCATGCCAAAGTGATCTCAGAGCCATTGATTTGTAACACAACTTATTGAATGGTCATGATTAGACTAGGCAACCTATTATCCATCTTGATGGTATACTTTTATTGAAATTGCATTATGGTAGCCTGATAGTTTAGAAAATCGGTTTTTGTTGTCTTCATATAATTTGTATTTTTTTAATGACAAGCATCGGACACCTAGCAATTAATGAAAAGTGATAATGAAAATCGTTTTTAATGAAAAGTGATCTCCATTACTTTTCACAAGCATTGGACACCTAGCAATTAATGATATAATGGTTGAGATTTGTTTTTTAATTAAATTAAATTTAAGAATTAAAATTTTGGATGCGGTTTTTTCCCGAACCCTTCTGCAAAAGGCAAGATTGCCGTGACCGCTGCTTCGCCCTGCCGTTACCATCGCGACGTCGTTAAACTACATTTTTCTGGTAGTGTTTGGACGGAGTAATTCAAAATTTGTAGGGAATTTGAAATTATAGGATATTCAATTGCTTCAATTGGATTCCATTCAATTATAAAGTTCTTTGTTTGGATAAAATATTTAAAATTCTTCATTCTTAAAATTCATTGTTTGGATAGAGTAATTAAAATTCTTAAGTTTCTAATATTTTTTTTAGAATTTATCTTTAAATTTAAAAATCTATTCTATTAACTTTAAATAAAATTAAACACTCTCTCTCTCTAAGAATTTTTTTTAAAAAAAAATCAGAAATAAAAAATATAATATATATATTAATATATTGTCGCCGGAGCGCCGCCACCTCCGCTGGAGATCCGCCGTGATCGCCGCTGCAGGTGAGCCACCGCGTCGGTCACCACCGGCCACCACCCATATATTAATATAATATATATATATATATATATATATATATATATATATATATACTTTAAATATACTTTGTTTACATATATATAAATATATGTATGTTAATATAAATATATGTTAATATATATATATATATATATATATGTAAAAATATTTTTTAAAATTTCAACTTTTTAAAAAGAAGTTTTGGCAAGAAAGGAATTTTAAATTCTTCACTTTTAGGTGGTATTTCAAATTCTCTAAATTTAGTCTTACTAAATACATCACAAATTCCATTCATTTTGAAAATTCCTCATATTTATTATCCAAACAAGTTAATCTAATTTGAGGCATTTAAATCACCCTCTTAAATTACATTACCCTTAAAAATTACACCATCCAAACACACTCTCAATTTTACGCCACACCACTGTGGCTTTTTCGTATATTTTGGGTTGGGTGATGTTTGTATAAAGCTCCTGGAGTTAATTAATAAAGGACATGGTTTCTGATATCATAGATCTGATCATCCAAACATAAATGCTAAAAAAAGAAGTTGAAAAGACCAAAGGTGGGGCACGCCGGAGAAGACGATCTGTCCATGAAGGCCGTGGATGCGATGCAACGGTGGCATTTTCTGACATGATCTATTATGACATGCAACACCCTTATTTCTAGTTTCTTATCTATATCTATATTTCTCTTCTGATTTATTTTTCAACTTCTTCTATTCGATTGTAAATGGAAATTTGATTTCCAGATTCTGATAAAAAATGGGAAAAACATAGTGCACATGTTCAATCATGAAGAGCCACACAACCATGTGTTTTAGTTGCATAATCGACTTCAAAGCTATGGGAGCAGCACAACATTTGATAGTTGGGCTGCGATGTAGCCAGGTTTTAGTTACAGAATCGTTTCTTCTATTTCACCCTCTCTATGCTTTAAAATGGATTAATGCCGGTTGTTTTATTAGGAGCAAATTTATCGTGTCAGCCTTATTAAAGTTGTCAGATTATTACAGCTGGTGATTAGGGGTGTTCGCGGTGCGGTTTGATTCGGTTTCGAGACAAAAAGTGAATCGAACCGCAAGGTAAAATTACATGCGGTTTGGTTTGGTTCGGTTGGCTTCCTAAAATAAAACCGAACCAAACCAATGCGGTTTGGATTGGTTCGGTTTTTTCCAAGAGAAAACATAATTTAAAATGAAGTTAAATTAATTAACATAAGAAATGGCTAACATAAATCTTTAAGAAAAAATCTACTCAAATATATGTAGTATATAAATTACTCTCTTTTAATTCTTTTAACATAGCTAAGACAATGTTTAAAAGAATTTGAATTAAATATTTTATTGTAATTTTTAAATATATCATAACAATATGGATTGTTTGTAAGTGAGTCAAAGAATTAATTAGATTTGGGCTAGTAAGTGAGGGAGAGTTGTAAGTTAGTGAGGAAGGTTGTAATTCAACAAGCCTTAGTGTTACTTGCGGTTTGGTTTGGTTTGGTTTGGTTTCTGAAATCAAAACCGCGAAACGAACCAAACCGCGCGGTGCAATGAAAAAAAGAACCGAACAAAACCGATCAAAAGCGGTTTTCTGCGATTTTCAGTTTGGTTTGGTTTAGTTCGGTTTGCGGTTTTCTATTAGTTTGGTTCGGTTTTGAACACCCCTACTGGTGATAATGAGGTGGGGCTTCTCTTTCTATTATTAAAAAATTTGGACCCAAATTTTAAATACTTAACAACCGGTTGCACTAAACTTCAACCTGCTGTACCAGGTAATAGTCAACTTGGGCACAATGCACAAAAAGATGCATTTGTGCAACTTAAAAGCCACCATGGCATTATATGATTTCTCCTTTCAAGTCACATGGATAAGTAACCTGCAAAACAATAAACGTGATTGTAAAACAACCGGAGGGGTCTGACGACGTGCCCTTAAGGATTTATCTGCCTCAATAGCGCAAATCCCCCATGGGTACAACCGGTCTCGTCTGAAGTCACTGATAGCGACTCAGGTATCCGAACTGGCAAGAATTTAGAGTTTTGAAGTGTTTAGAAATCCGGAGATAAACCCATTAATTTTTTTCTTTCTTAGCAACCCAATATCCGGTTTGCTCCCCAAGGTTTTCACAGCACCGTGTCGAGACCCGTGCACTCGAGGCCAAAATCACGTTGGAGCCTCACAAACAATGCCCAAAAATAACAACAAAATGAAGCCAAGACATCAAAAACAATTTTCGGTTCTATTCTTTCTTTTTCTCCCCCTCCGTAAACAAGTTTATTTATAATATAAGGATGTTTGCTTTTGTCCGTTGCTCAGTCAACGAATTCAATGCCAATTTAATTGGTAAAAACTCATACACCAACGGAATTAAAACGTAAGTCTTTATGGTAAATAAAGATTATGATAATATATAATTAAGTTACAAAAATAATATTGTAAATATATTTGAAAACTGAAAAACAAAATATTTATTATTAATAATCAAATTGTAACTCTCTCACACTTGAATGCCATTATTCCAACAAATTTATTCCTTTCTCCCTCTCTCTCTTTACTGTTACATTAGATTCTGCAAATCTAGTGATATTCTCTCTCTCCGAGTATCATTCCACCATTGATACTCCTTGATTGAGCTTCCTTCGATCCAAACTCCGTTACAGCTGGTATCAAAGCAACGCCTGGTTCCTGATGACAACCCGAAGCCAATCTCTCGCTGAGCTTGATCGGAAGATTGATGACAAGCACACTGAGGTTAACTCCCGAATTGAGCAGTTGCAATTGCAGATGGAGACTAACCAAGAAGAGTTGCGTAATCTAATTAGATCGCAGACCCGTGGACCATCGCTCGAAGTCCAGAGCAACGCAACACCACCACGAGGCCCAAATGAGGCGATTCCGGCGAGACACTATGCTACGCGACTGTCGAACGTGGATTTCCCCAAATTCGACGGTAAGAAGGTCAAGGATTGGTTGTACAAGTGCGATCAGTTCTTTCTCCTTGACGAAACGCCACCAGAGTCACGAGTCAGGCCCGCGTCAATCCATCTCGAAGGGTTAGCCCTTCAATGGCACTTGAACTACATGCGTGGACACTTCGATCAGTACCTTACCTGGATGCAGTATTCAGGAGATGTGAAGAGGAGGTTTGGTGATTTGTATGAGGATCCTCTTGCGGAATTGATTCAGGTAAAACACCCTGGATCTGTTCAGAATTATATAGATGAGTTTGAACTGGCCCTCACTCAAGTGAGTATACTACCTGAAAATGCCCTTAGTATCTTCATATCTAACCTAGACCACCATACCCAAGCTCATGTGAGAATGTTTCACCCCACTACCATAGCTCACGCAGCCAACCTTGCTAAACTACTTGAAACCACCAAGCCTATGAACCAGAAACAGAATACCTTCAAACCTAGCTACTCAAACACAACCAAACCCCAAACAGCACCCAATCAGCCACCCCTACGCACTAACAAGTCCACACAGAAACCACCATACACCAAACCAACCAACAGGCCACCCTACACCAAGACTCAATTAGAGGAAAGAAGTGCCAAAGGACTCTGCTGGTATTGTGATGAGCCTTTTACTCCTGGACACCACCTCAAACATAGGGGCCCTCAAACCTTGATGATGATGGAGGTTGAGGAAGAGGATTCAGCTACCCTAGAAGCATCTGAGCCTCAAGAAGAACCTGTCCTGACCCCTGTTAATGAAACATACCCCACAGATTTCCCTTCAAGCCATGACAGGATCACCTAACTACCAAACTATGAGGGTGAGAGGCCTATATTATAAGAAGGTTTTGCAAATTTTGCTTGATAGTGGAAGCACACATAACTTCGTTGACCTCAACATGGCCAAGAAGTTAGGATGCAAATTGATTGTTGTATCATCCATGTCCATAACTGGTGGTGGTGGCCATAAATTAGAAGCACTCTATGTATGTAAGGGTTTCAAATGGTCAATGCATAATCAAGAATTCGTGGCAGATATGATTGTATTACCTTTGGCTAGCTGTGACCTAATTCTAGGCATTCAGTGGCTTAAGTCATTAGGGCAAATCCTATGGGATTTTGACAAGCTTCAGATGGAATTCAAGGTGCAAGGAAAGAAGGTAGTACTCAGAGGAGCAAAAACTTCTGGAGTAAAGTTGGTGTCCAACAAAGCCATGAATGTTGCTGTTAATCATGGTGCAGAGTTGTGTTTCCTACAACTTCAGCAGGATACTCATCAGTTTGTTATTCCCAGTTGCACTCTGTCAACTGCAGATAACCCTGAACTCTCTGTAACTAAGGATATTGAGCTACTGTTAGATGAGTATCAGGACATATTCATTGAGCCAACACACTTACCACCATTTAGGCCAGGATTTGATCACAAAATTCCCTTGAAAGATGATGCAACCCCTATGAACATGAGGCCTTATAGATACTCAGTAGTTCAGAAGGATATTGTTGATAAATTGGTAAGAGATATGCTAGAACAGGGAATCATTCGCCACAGTAATAGTCCTTTTGCTTCCCCTACAGTGTTGGTTAGAAAGAAGGATGGTTCTTGGAGGTTGTGTGTAGATTACAGGAGGTTGAACCACTATACAATTAAGGATAGATTCCCTATCCCTCTAATTGAAGACCTCTTGGATGAATTAGCTGGTGCTGCCATTTTTTCTAAACTAGATTTAAGGTCTGGTTACCATCAATTGAGGATGAGTGAAGGGGAAGAATTCAAGACAGCATTTAAGACTCAGTGGACATTTTGAGTATCTAGTGATGCCTTTTGGGCTCACAAATGCACCTGCTTCCTTCCAAGCATTAATGAACCATCTGTTTAAGGAATTTCTGAGGAAATTTATTATTATCTTCTTTGATGATAATCTGGTATACAGTTCTTCCTTGCAGGACCATGTCCAACATCTTGCTCAGATATTCAACTCTGTGAGAGCTAACCAGCTATACCTTAACCAGAAGAAATGCCAATTTAGTACTACAAGAGTGGAGTATCTTGGTCACTTTATAACTAAACAAGGGGTATCTACTGATCCAGCTAAAGTCAAGGCAGTGTGTGAATGGCTTGAGCCCAAGACAGTGAAGCAACTCAGGGGATTCCTTGGTCTAGCAGGATACTACAGAAGATTTGTGAAAGATTTTGGAAAATTGGCCAAGCCACTTACTGATTTATTCAAAAAAGAGTGCTTGCATGGTCTGACAGTGCTACAGTAGCATTCCAAGCACTGAAATTGGCTCTCACTTCTGCTCCAGTTCTATCAGATTTTGCAAAGGTATTTGTTGTTGAGACTGATGCATCTGGTAAGGGTATAGGTGCAGTGTTGATGCAAGATCACCACCCTATAGCTTATATCAGCAAAGCTTTAGGGCCTAGACAGCAGGCTCTCTCCATTTATGAGAGAGAATTATTAGCCGTTGCGCATGCCATTCAAAAGTGGAGCACTTACCTTGCACATAAGCCATTCATCATCAAGACAGACCAGAGAAGCATTAAATACATCCTAGACCAACGTTTGAATACTCCTTTCCAACAAGCATGGGTAACTAAATTGATGGGATTTGAGTTTGAGATACTATACAAAGAGGTAAAGGAAAACAGGGCTGCTGATGCCTTGTCAAGAATTGAAGGAGCAGAATTGTTGGCTCTAACATTCAATTCTGTCAGTAAATATTTACTGCAACAAATCAAGGACACCTGGGTATCTGATCAATGTGTTGCTAAGATTGTGCAAGACTTGCAGGCAGATGCCACATCTCACAGGAAGTTCACTTGGCAAGATGGATTGCTTAGAAGGAAGGGCAAACTCGTAGTTGGCAACAACACTGATGTGAAGAGTTTTATCCTTCGGTGGCTTCATGACTCTGCAATTGGAGGACACTCAGGCAGAGACAACACCATTGCTAGGGTGAGGTCTCTCTTCTTTTGGAAGGGAATGACTAGAGTAATTCGAAACTATGTCAAAGAATGCACTACTTGTCAAAGAAGCAAAAGTGATCAAGCTGCATATCCTGGTCTACTTCAACCATTGCCAATACCAGGGCGTATTTTGGAAGATATTAGTATGGACTTTGTGGAAGGGCTTCCTAAGTCTAAGGGTAAGCAAGTCATCTTGGTTGTTGTTGACAGATTGAGTAAACAGGCTCATTTTATGGCATTAGCTCACCCATATACAGCCATTGATGTGGCTCAGATCTTTCTTGATCATGTTTTTAAGTTGCATGGCATGCCAAATTCAATTACTTCTGATAGAGACCCTGTGTTTCTCAGTGAAGTATGGACAGAGTTTTTCATTTTGCAAGGGGTGGCTCTAAATAAATCAAGTGCTTATCATCCTCAGTCTGATGGCCAAACTGAGATTGTTAACAAGGCTCTGGAGACCTATTTGAGGTGTATGTGTGCAGAACAACCTTCTTCCTGGGCTCATTGGCTACCACTAGCAGAATGGTGGTACAATACGAATTTTCACTCTTCAATTCAGAGTTCTCCATATGAGGCTGTGTATGGACAGGCTCCACCAGTGAATTTACCCTATTTGCCTGGTGAATCTTCATCTTTAACTGTGGATAGGTCCCTGGTAGCCAGAGAAGAAGCAATGAGGTTGCTTAAATTCCATCTTACTCGTGCACAGAACAGGATGAAGCAACAAGCAGATAAGCATCAAAGTGATCGTGAATTTGCTATTGGTGATTATGTTTTCTTGAAGCTCCAGCCTTATAGGCAATTCTCTTTGAGGAAGCAAACTTTTAACAAGCTCAATCCCAAGTTCTATGGCCCATATCGTGTGCTGGATAGAGTGGGCAAGGTGGCTTATCAGTTGGAACTTCCACCAAATTCTGGTATACACAATGTCATACATGTGTCTCAACTGAAACTCTGCACCAATTCTGCTGCTGTCATCCAACACCCTAGCATTTCAGTTGAAATTGGGCATAGGGGTGAACCTGAAGCCATCCTAGATCGCAAAATGGTGAAGAGAGGGCGTGTAGCTGCCACTAAAGTCTTAGTCAAATGGAAGAATTGTGCTCCAGAGGCTGCCACATGGGAGTACTATTATAATCTTCTCAGGGACTTTCCCACATTTCACTCTTGAGGACAAGAGTGTCCTCCAATGGGGGGTTATTGTGATCGGTTCACTAGGTCACCTTGCTTATTACTTGCATTTTACCATTTACTTTAAGTTTTACTGTTGCATTAGCTGTGTGTACTACTCAACTCATTTCAATTCTGTTATCAGCATTCTAGAATGTGAATTGTAAGGAATATTCTCATCATTGGGTGCATATATACGCCCACTCAAGTTAATGCAAGTACACATTGAATGCCAATTTATTCCTTCCTCTCTCTCTCTCTCTCTCTCTCTCTCTCTCTTTACTGTTACATTATATTCTGCAAATCTAGTGATATTCTCTCTCTCCGAGTATCATTCCACCATTGATACTCCTTGATTGAACTTCCTTTGATCCAAACTCTGTTACACCAGTTTGTTGTCCTCGGGATAACTTGTGTTTTGATACTTCTCAGGAAACCAGCTTCAGGCGATGAGATATAACTGACAATTACTCTTCTAGAGACAGAAAGTGCGAAGTTTCTCATACTAAAATTGTTTTGGGCGTAGAATTCATCATGCTGCAAAATATCAGATAGCTGTTAGTTCATGAAAAATCCAAAAACTGTATAATGAAAATGGATTATGCCTCCCAATTTACCTGAATATTCAACCACAAGCCTGGTGGGGTGACAATTTTAACCAAGTCATCATTAATAAGAATTGTCAACATATTGTCATTAAACATTCCTGTTCGCGAGTATACTCCCTGAACCACTGCCCAATGACTAAAAGTTGTTAGTATATATTTGTTGTAAATAGTGTATAGTGTATTAAATCCGGCCCATTTATCAGGTCCGTTAGGTTTAGGTTTGGAATAGTCTATTTAAATAGATTAATGCTTGTACTCTAATTACAATTTTAATACAATTCAGAAATCATTTTCTACATGGCATCAGCATTTTTGATCTTGAGAGACTTGTTTTCTTCATTGCGGTAATCCTTAGTCACCTTCATTGTGACCTTTCTCTGCCTTTATTGCAGTCTTTTTTTCGCACTTTCTTTGTCCAGTGCATTGTTCACTATTGCCTTAAGTGCATGTAAACTTCTTCGGTGAGAGTGCCTTGCAAGAATGCATTGTTGAGATCAAGTTGACGTAGTGTCCAGTTATGTTGAAGGGATAAGATGACCAATCCAACTATGATAGACTTAACTACAGGACTAAAGGTCTGAGTGCAGTCAGGTCTAAGGCATTGCAGTTGCCTTTTGCAACTAACCGGGCTTTAAAATTGTCAATATCACCATTTGCCTTTCTTTTTATTTGGTAAACTCACTTGCAACCAATGAGACTTTTGTTGTCAATCAAAGGAACCAATCAAACTAATTAATACAGGATCAATCAACAGTTTTAGCTGTCTCTTAAAAGGTTCTAGTTAACTTCTAAAGTTATCATCAAACATAAATACCTCAGTGTTACTAAGGTTAGTCGATCTTGCAACCTCACTTTATTAACATAGAAAGGAATAAGTTAGTCAATCAAATACTAAAGGCATGTACCAATAAAATTAGATCTTTTGAAATTTCAATAATATTTCTAATCCTAAATTTGGAACATATCAATCAACACTGTATAGTTTGTGAATTAGAATCACCTGAATCCATGAGAGATGAATTGATTCCGGTTCCTATGTGTGAGGAGAGAAAAGCTACTTCTATTCCACATAGTCGTTTTCAGTGTGAAGTCATAATAGGTCAGACAACACAAAACCCTATAGCTAGAAGTAGGGAGTTCTCTCTTTTGTAAAACATAGGCCTACTAACCTATTATAGTAAGCCCACTCAAAACATTCCACATCATACAATTATTCATAATTTCTCTATAAAATAATCCCTACAATACTATATTAAATAATGACACGACTGAGATTATTAATAATAAGAACAATATAATCACAATATATAGACATCTTTTACTCTGAGTATTAGACAAAATTTACCTGAACATACTAGTCCAAAAAATAATCCAACATCTTTAAGATAAGCTGAACTTACAGAAAACATTGGAAAGCTCCTCCAGGGACCACGATCCACTGCAGTCACTGCAGTCAGAGTAATTAGATCCATTGGATTTCCTTAATGTGTAATCTTACCCCTCCATTTTATTTATTAATAAAATAAATTTAAAAAGTGAGTTGGAGAGAGATAGAAACATGTGACTGCAGAGGATTTGTATCCCTCCTGCAGGGTGTAATTCATGACAAAATACCCTCGGGTTGACATACCATTAGATAAGTAATCGTTATTTGGAAAGCAAATCCCAGCTCCATCTTTTGTTAATTGCACGTCGCGCCTTACAAAGAGGTTCATTAAACTGGTTTCTTTTGCAAAGGCATAGGCATAACTACTTGAATCAGGAAATATCCCTGAAAACCCACCACGTGCTATCACCACTGGTGCAAAGAATTTTAACTGTCAATTTCAGAACACAAAATACATAGTGAACTAGTATTTTACCCGTGTGTGTGCACGAGTGTTACTGTATTGTCGGTGTATTGCTATGAAGTCATAATAGTAATTTGAAAGATATTCATAAGTTGTGAACAATGTCCAAAATGTATGATTTGAAATTCAAAGTGGAATGTGCATCCCCGTTGACAATCAAAATTACATTGATCCATAATAATGTATTTGGACATTAGAGGTAAAATATGCTTCCTCATTGGCCCTTCTGTTTGCATCCTCGTTGGCCCTCCCGTTGGCACTCTCGTTGATACTCTCGTCACCTCTCTCGTTGTCACTCCTGTTGCCTCTCCCATTGTCGGTCTCTTTTTGTCGCTCCTGTTGCCACATTTTAACTCATATTTTTCTATATGATTTAATATTAATTAAATCAAATTCCTTTAATTATAAGTAAATTATTTTGTAATATTTGATAGTGGCTAATTTTTTTAGAAGAGAGATTATAGTAAATAATAAATTATAGATGGAGTAAAAGTGAAGAAAAAAAAAGTTAAACTATGCACTCACGTTGGTTCTCTGTTGGCAGTGTTTAGACTCGGTGACCCGGTGGGTTTGTTTAAAAAAAATTAAACAGAGAGACAGCAGCATCGTGTCTCACTCTCTCAAAGTCTCAACCCCAAATCAACCCTAGTCTCTCTAATCCACCCACCCACCCCACCTCGCCGTTGACCCACCGTCGCCGTCGCCTTGCCTCACCGTCGCATCGTCGTTCTTCCACCACGTTCCACCGTTTGTCAGTTGCAGCACAACAGGTTAGTTCCCAGTACAACAACTTCATGAACTCTTCTTAATCTTAGCAATTAGCATATTTAGTTTTGTATTTATTTTATGATTCTATGTTGTCCCTAGTTTCTCTATGATGTTTTTATAGAATTACCTTTGACCTTGATGCTATTACCTTGAAATTTCCTTTACATATATCTCGAGAAAGAAGGTTATTACTTAAATTGGGAATATTTTTGCTTTCTGCTCTTATGGAAAGAGTTTTTCTAAAGTCTGTAATTGGTTGTTATGAAAACATTTTCATTTCGTAAGTTTTTGTTGATTTTGTAATCATTTCTAGTTTGCTCCTACCTATGACTTTGTTTCTGTGTTGTGTTGTGTTGTGTTGTGTAGTGAATTAGTGATTATGTGTTTGTTGTGTAGTGATTATGTGTTCTGATTTTGTGTAGTGATTATGTTTCTGTGTTGTGTAGTGATATGTGTTGTGTTTATAGTCTCTTGATTTTGTGACTTCGTTGGTTTGGACTTTGTTGATTTGTAACTACGCTAGGAAAATGTCTGATGCACCACCAATGTCTGCTACTCCTACCGATACTACACCAATGTCGCAAGAGGCTTCCACCGAAAATGCAACTCAACCGAATATTAGAGGAAAAACTGATATAGGTTGGGGACATTGTAAAAGTATTCAGGAGAATGGGAAAAGTGTTATGCTATGTATATACTGTGATAAAATTATCAGGGGAGGTGGAATTAATAGGTTTAAATGTCACTTGGCTGGAGCAAAAGGCCAAGTTGAAAACTGCTATGGGTTTTCTTTACCAAGCTATACATATGGCTCGAGCAGAGATGGTGAAAAGGTTTCAAAGAAATAAGAAGAAAGTGGAGCCTTACTTGAAGATCTTGGATGAGGGTTGGGATTCCCAACTTTGTAAAAATCACCATGTTGCAGGTTATTGGTTAAATCCAGCTTGTCGGTACACGATTTGATAATCATCGGGACACAATATCAGGCCTTTTTGATGTGATTGACAAGTATTCTCATGGAAATCAAGAACTGCGAAAGAAGTTAACTGCTGAGGTAGCTCAATACAAAGATGCCATTGGGGATTTTGGAAGACCTGGTGCAGTGGATGATCGGTTTATACTAAGGCCAGGTAACTTTCTTATTATTTGATTCATAATCTTTAGTTTAGTTCACTACTTTCATTGATTTTTCATTAATCACATGCCATGTTGTAGATGTATGGTGGGATATGTGTGTTACCGGTGCCAAGAACTTGCAAATCTTGGTTATCCGAATTTTAAGTCAAACTTGCAGTGCTTCAGGATGTGAACGCAATTGGAGTGTGTTTGAGCACATTCATTCCAAAAAAAAAAAATAGGTTGGAGCATCAAAAGCTTAATGACTTAGTTTTTGTTCGTTACAACTTATGGCTCCAAAATAGGTATTACTATTTATTTATGTTTATTGGTGACTATTCTAGTTGGGTATTGGAGGAGTCACCACCCCTCTTAACCATTGAGAGTTGGATTCATTGTG